>CAUYRH010056766.1:0-12778 GCA_963574655.1 Perodicticus potto
AAAAAGATGGAGAGTTTACCTCTTTCATGTTTACATGGATGGAGCTGGAACATATTCTTCTTAGCAAAGTATAACAAGAATGGAAGAAAAGTATCCAATGTACTCAGCCCTACTATGAAGCTAATAGCTTTCATATGAAGGCTAAAACCCAGTTATAGCACAAGAAATGGGGAAAGGGTCAAGGGAGAGGAGGGGAGGGGAGGAGGGAGGATGGGTGAAGGGAGGGTTATTGGTGAGATCACACTTATGGTGCATCTTACAAGGGTACAAATGAAAATTACTAAATGTAGACTATAAATGTCTTCATATAGTGATTAAAAGGCCATGAAGTCTATGTTAAATAGTTCAATGAAAATATTTCAGATTGTATATGAAGTCAGCACATTGTGCCCCATGACTGCACCAATGTACACAATTATGATTTAATAAGAAAAAATAAAAAATAAATATAATGTGGTGGATGCAGACCATGGAGCACTACTCAGCCATAACAAAAGATGAATTAATGACTTTTGCAACAATTTGGATGGAACTGGAGACCATTATCCTAAGTGAAATGTCCCAAGAGTGGAAAAAACAAACACAACATATACTATTAAATTAGAACTACTTTGTTAGAACTCATGCAGAGGGAAGGAAAGCTCAGTGGAAATCATTCAGTGGGGAGAGGTGAAGAGGGCAGGGGCAAAAACCTACCTACAGGGTATTACACATATGAAAACTGGGTGATGGGCACACTTTTACTCAGGACTCAAGCATGACAAGGTATTACATGTGATTTAAGACATTTGTATCTTCTTAATATTTTGAAAAGATAAAGAAAATGATGTTAGTTCCTGACAGGCCCAGGAAGGAACCTTAGGATATTTTGAGGACCTTGAGCAGGGAGGACTTTACATAAATCTATAGGTACTGCAAGTGAAATGTGATGGTAAATCCTTGGCTTGGCTTTCTAGCCTTGAGAAGCTTTTAAAAGTCTAATCTGAGATATTTTATAACAACTTCCAGCAAAGCAAATTTAAATAAAGACTTTGTAGTCAATCACTATTCCACTATTCTTGCTACATTTATGTAGAGAATTAGGCCAAATTTAGACTCAACTCATTTTGCAAACAAATTTGTCTTATTTTTGTTATCTTTGGTAGAAATGTGGGTTATTTGGATAGAAAAAATATGTTGCATTAAGAAAAAAAACTGTTGTATACTTGTTACTAGATTTTAGCTCATTGCTTTTGAAAGTTTGCTATCTACCCAAAATCTAGACTGGATTATTTAATTTGCTAAACTTCACATCACAATTATGCTTCTACTTTAACCCTTGTTACGTTTTCTCTCCCCAGCTGTTTCTTATACCGTGTGCAAAACTGTCTTTGAACTTATGTAGTTTTCCATTTTTGTCTTGCTCAGTTTCTGCTGTTGGGATACCTGTTCATGAACCATAGTAAGATTTTAAACTCATTGAACTCTATGTTTCTTGTCTATCAGTCTTCTCTCATATTTTTCTCTTCCTGTTCAATTCATGGTCCAACAGTTCAACAAATCTCTTACAAATACTTTAAATTTTCTTGGCCGTTTTTCTTTTGTCCCAACAACTTTGTTAGGTCTCATTGGTTATTTTATATATCCTTATGTAGATGGGACATGTATTCTTCTACATAGTTTGAGCTAGTCATGGGGGAAGAAAAGGAAGAAGTGAGGGTGAAGTGAGGGTGGAGGTAGGAGTGAGTGAGGGATGGGGGTGGCATATCCCTCCCTACCACCAGGTCACATTGGCTGAAGAGGCTTTGGCCACTATAACTCGAATGGACTGAGTCATTCATCTATTGGGCACAGAGTCCACTATTCTATATGAAATTGTCATTTTGTTGCTTCCAATTACAAAATACCTTTCAAATCCATTCATTTACTTTAGCCCTCTCTTGCTATTACACTCTTAAAAGCAGCCTTTGGCTGTTGTGTGGTTGATGGCATTGACCTATAGCAAGCTTCTCACATTGTGTCATGTGTTCTTTCTAGTTATTCTCTATGTTGTTTTCAGAGAGAATGTTTTAGTGGTAAGAATATATGATTTTACTCTTCTTGCTTAAAAGCCTGGCACAGCCTGCAATTGCTATGGGGACACAACCCAAACTTCTTGCGTTGTTTCACCATAACGTAAGCCACACTTCTCTCTATACTTGCTCAACATGCTCCACGAACTCTTTCGTTTCATATATTACCTGTGTTATACATCTTTTAGACATCCAAATGTGCTATTCTTTCTCATCTAAGGGCATTGTGAAACCCATCTTTTTCTCTCCCTAAAGTTCTACTTCCTTCTTTCTCCAATTCCTTAACCCAGCTTCAACCTAAATCTCACTGTCCTCAGAAGGCCTTATTTCCTAATCCACTAAAGAGAGTTTTACCTTTAAGTTTGATAATAATTCCTTATATACTTGCAACATAGTATTTGTCAGAATTATCATAATTGATTGCTTAATTGTGTCTCATTCCTACTAGACTGAAATTACATGCAGAAGTGCTTACAGATGTCTTATTCATTCCCATAACTTCAGTGCTTAGCTAAATACCTAGAACATGATGGAACAAATAAATACTCATCAAATAGAAAATCACATTTATGAGTGCTGCAATTGACCCAGTGACTCAATATTTCTAGGATGGTTAAGGCTGATGTGTTCAGTGCCAGGGTCCACAGGAAGTGTCAGTAGCAAGGAAGCTGGGAAGATAATTTGAGGATAAATAGTTGAAAGACTTGAGTCTTATTAGTTGCTGTAGGCAAGAAGGACAATACCACTTGGAGTATGCCTTTTCTGAAGTGTCTTCACTGGAATACCTCTTCTCAATTTGTTAAGGTAGACGAGGATACCTAGCAGTCACCTCTGCCAATTGTCTTTGATCATGTGGCCTCTGGACACAGCACATTCTCTGCAATTGCACGTGCAGCTAAATGGGAACATTGAGGGGGGGACTTGATATAAATAGAACAAAGAAACCCTGCTCTTTACTGAAAATGCACATTCCATTGCTCTTAAACAGAAAGCATCCATTATCAAACTCCAGAGAGATGGCTGGAATTCATATTGAAAATGGGAGGTTAAAATTTGGCACACTGTTTGTGTCAAACACCTTTGTAAAAATAGACAACCAAAGGGGTATCAGCTCTTTCTTAAGGAAGAGCCAGAGAAGCAAGAATCTCTTGGGTGCTCTGATTTTAAATTAAAGATGTGGTATTTGACACCTGTGGTATTTCACGTGGATAAATGCTCATAAAAACTCGATATTTTTATGAGCATTTCTTAAATAAAGTTGATCCATTTGACTTACAAGATAAAATCAAGTCTGTAGATTATTAGAAAGAAATTACCTTGAGGAAAAAATGCACTGAATCAGGCATTAAAGGGATGATGTAAAAAATTAGAAACATGATGTAAACAGTTTTATGTAAGGAATGTTACATTTTATATTAAAAAATTGGTAAATCACCATGAGGTTTTTTTTTGTTTGTTTGTTTTTTTTTACCATTGTCACTCACTTGGCTCTAGATACCAAGAGTGCAGAAAAGGAAAGCTAAAATATAGATTGCATTGATAAAACATATCTCGAATGTTATTAAGAATCATTTTCCACAAAGCATGCTCTGACCTGGAGTGAAAACACCATGTAGTCCATTTAGCCTCACCACATGAACTAAGGATACCTGCAGATACCTTTCAAATGTCAAGAGATTGTTCTTTACATTCAGTGATGATGCTGGTGTAATTATTCCCCATGAAAACAAACATGAATAAAAAAGATGAACAAGTGACCAAAAACTGCAAGAGAAAGAAACAGAGTGTTATGGATTATTTTGAAAGAGCTCTAACACTCTGATGCTCAGTAACTTTGCCCAATGGGTTTTCTTATCTCATGGCTTTCTTGAGTCTTCCATGAGTTTTTTTATTTATTTATTTATTTATTTTTGAGATAGAGTCTCACTCTGTCACCCAGGGTAGAGTGCTATGGTGTCATAGCTCACGGTACCCTTAAACTTTTGGGTTCAAGTGATCCTCCTGCCTCAGCCTCCTAAGTAGCTGAGACTATAGGTGTCTGACAAAATGTCAGGCTATTTTTAAGATGGGGTCTTCCTCCTGAGCTCTAGCAATCCACCTGCCTTGACCTCCCAGGGTGCAAGGATTACACTTATAGTTAATGTAATAGTTAATAGTTCACATTTATCAAGTGCTTTACATGCACCATACATGTGTATAAATGTACAAGAATTTCATTTATTCTTTTGACATAACTATGAGACTGGCACTATTATCCCTACTTAATAAATGAAAAAGTATTCAAGGTGTTCAAAATTAAGTTAAATAATTTTGGTAAAGCCACACAACTGTTACAAGTTAATGCATTTTATCTAACTATTCCACTGTACTGTCTCCCAGAAAGAAAAATAAACAAAGATTTGGTATCTATTGGTCAAGTCCTCTACAAACTAAAAAGATTAAATAGTCCTGCTCTTGTGAAGTGATATAGAGAAAATAAGATTGACACAGCCTCTCAAAGGTGATTGCAACTTACTGAATTTCCTAGATTATCTCTTAATCTTAGGTCAGATTTTTCTTATTTGTCCTAAAGAAAACAACACAGATAAAAATTTTACTTGTTTAAAGTATTTTTTCTTCTTTCTTAAAATAGTATAATTTTTCCCTCTATGATATCTCTGTTTAACAGTTTACTTACAAAAACTGTATTCACTGAATATTGACTATGTTCCTGGCACTATAGTAATGTTAGGGATACAGTGATGGAGAGCAGTTTAAGTCTATGCCTTCAAATAAATAAGCAAATATAAACTCTTTAAAATGCTAAGTGCCAAGAAGGAAATACTGAGGGCTGAGATGTAAAATCTGTGGAGGCACCAGTTTTAATTAAGATAGGATCAATGAAGTATTCTTAGAGGAGGCAACACTTATGCTGAAACTACAGAATAGTTGATGGAGGAAAAGAGAAAGAATAGCAAATGAAAGGTTCTGAGATGGCAAAGACCTTGCATGTCAGAAGACTTCAGAAAGCTCCTGTGGAGCTGGCATTCAATGAGGGATGAGGAAAGCAGTTGAGCTCTGAGATGGTATCCTGCAGGGACAGGTATAGAAACTGGATTATCTACTGAGGTGGAATGGAAGCCACTGAGAGATTTGTGCAGGGGAGTGCCGTGATTTAAATTATCCTTTAAAAGCATCTCTTGCTAGTGTGAAGAGATTGGAAAGGAGTGAGTCACTGAGAGACCTGTCATTATCCTATTGTAATGGTCCAGATAAGAGATAATGTAACTAGGGGATAAATTTAGAAGCAAACAAAGTGAAAGACTCTGAAATATAACATACAAAATTAACATAATATGAACAGGGATTAAATAGAAGAAAAAATAAGAGAAAAGAATCAAGGATGACATCCTCTAGATGTAACACCCTTGAGAATGCTGAGATGGTAAATTTAGAAGGAGGGTATATTTCTGAGGATGGGTAGGGAAAAGAGTGAGAAAACAAGATTTATTATAATAAAACTGTATTATAATAAAACTTGAGGCATCTCTGAGAAAAAAAAGTAAAGATGACTATTGGATATGCAATCTTAAAGCTCAAAAATGAGTTCTATAATAGAAATAAAAATTCAAGATAATGAGCATAAACACACTATTTAAATCCATGAAGGGGGATGATATCATCTAGAAAGACCAATATTTAGGATGAAGCCCCAAGGGGCTCTGGCAGTTAGAGATTAGATGAAAGAAGCTACTTCTTTCCTCAGGGAAAGGCAAGAGTGCTATGTGAATCTGCCTAGGGGCAGGATTTATGGTCAAAGTTGTTTTAACTTAAGGACAAGATTTACAGTAAAACAGAAATCTTAGAGAGATTCCTGGAACAGCAGTAAATCAGACTTTAACATGGTGGAAGTCTGTCCATCCAACTCCAAGACGGAGTTGCTTTACATATAATACTTAATGTCTCTTTCTGTCAAGGCTAAAACTATCACTCAAAAATTACCTATTGATTCTACTTTCATTTGGAATTAACTTTCAAACATTCACTAAATTTTTCCATGTTACAATTCATAATGTATTTCCCTTCTTTCTTGTTACATTTCCATTACAAAATGTGTGCCAAATCATAGACTAATATAGGTTTTGCATTCTTTTGCACCCATCTCTGTCCATCATGGTGTTACCAAAAGCTCAGCACTTGTCCCAGAGGCTGCATCAGAAATAACAGGACAAGTGATTGAGGAGAAGAAAAGAGGAGTTTACTGATTTTCCAAATGAGGTAAATGTCAGACTCCAGTCTTAAAGTGCCAATTCCTAATCACAAACAGAAATACGGAGCTTTTAAAGAGGAGTTTCAGCTTTAGGCAATTGTTGTTCAATTACAGTTGATGATTCTGATTGATCCCATCTCTGAGGACAGATGGTGGTGGAGACATTCCCATTACCTCTTTCTGATGGGACCTCCACCCATTTGGACCAGCTAGATAGTTCCAATGAGCTGTCTTCTGAAGAATAAAGAACAAAGGACAATCCCCTGCCCCTCTAGCCCTCTGGCAGGAATGCAGATTTCAATTGCTCAAAAAAGTGGGGACATTTTAAAGGGACAGAAGACATTTTCCAGGCCACTCCCTCTGTTACAGAGGTCCAGATCTAGTGCCTTTCATCCACAGAGCCTTTTGATGTCCCTGAGCCCTTGATGAATGCTTTTCTTTCAAAATTAGCACTTATTGTTTACCTTTCATTTGATGATTGATCATCTATAGAAATCACAATATTCCCAACTGTGTTATTTTCTTTGGCTTTTTCAGTGCTAGGTAACTAAGAATTCTGTGCTCGTTTGTTACACTTCACTGAGTACTATGCTTTCTAGGACAAGGGTGGGCTGAGGCGCTGGGTGAGGCACCACCAGCTGTGCACTTCGTTTATATATTTTAAGTTTCTGAAGAGCTTCCCCATAATATCCCATAAATACCTGGCTACTGACCCACATAAAAAGTGTCCTCATGGCCTTTCTCACTCTCCTTTCTTTGACTTTCCTTTTGGAAGTAATTTTCTTTTTTAAGAAAGTGTGCTATTGATACTGAGGAGGAAGAGAACAGAAAAAGAAAGAAAAAACCTAGAAAACATTTATATGCACACACATAACTCAAGTAATGAACCATAAAATATTTTTACATTCTATGCCTTTTAAAAAATATTAACCAATTTTAAATTTAGCTTTAAAGTCAATAAAATTAATTTGAAAGCCTCTATTTTCCATTGGAGATATCATGGAGGAAAAAAGAGAAAAAGGGAAGAAAACAGGATAGCTTAAATTTCCCTGAATCATCTTTGTAGAAGATAAGATAATTCAAACATTTATTCATTCATCCATTCAGTGTATATTTATTAAACACTAATTAGATGCCAAAGAACTATGGTATAACTAGTGTACAAAGATGAATAGCTCCTTTGCTGCATTGATATTAGGATATTAATCAAGTTGTAAAGAAATGGGAAATTGAGATAATTTCAAGAGCTATGAAATTTGATATAGATTCATAGAGCTTTGGCAGCCGTAACAGGACCTTGTTTTGAGGAAGGGAGTACAGAAATATTTCTTTTACTTTTTTTTTTGTTGTTGTTAAGCAGCCCAGGCTAGGTTTGAACCCACCACCCCTGGTGCATAGGGCCTGTGGTCTAACCATGGAGCTACAGATACCCAGCAAGAAAGCTTTCTTAAACTATGTAGAAATTACCTAGGCAAAGATGGGGAGATTTTCTGGATAGAGAAAATAGCATGTGTAAAAATCTATGATACAATGAAACAAGAAATTATATGATAAACTGAAAGTTCAGAGGCAGCAGGCAGAGATGATGGAGATGGAGAGCAAAGAGTAAGAGGAATCTGGAGAAACCAATGCCTATGAAGAGACTTGCCAGCCACAAGGACACATTTGCTATTGTCTTAAGATCATAGAACCATTTTTAATTGTGCATACTGTGGAGGACAGTGACACAAATAGATTTTTATTATCAAATGATCACTCCAGCTGCTAAGTTGCAAATAAAGGAAAAGTGCAATAAATGTTAAAAAGATTCTGTTAATGTAATTTAGGCAAGAGAAGATAGTGACAGAAGGTGGGGTGAGTAAAGATTGAGATAGAGATAGAGGGATTTGTGATATTTTTGGTGGGTAAATTAATAAGTAGCAGTTTTTTAGGAAGATGACCATCTTCTGACTTGTACAGCTAGATGACAGGTGGTGGAACTCAATGAAAGGGAAACACTGGAAGAAAACCAAGAAAAACCATTTTATGGTGGGAAGGGAAGTATATATGTTTTATTTGGGGCATGCAGAGTTTAAAGTACATCTGATACATCTAAAGGAAGATATAAACCATGGAGGTAAATATACAATAAAAGTGATAGCTAATACTTGCAGAGCGTTTAACATCTTTCAGGTTTTTTCCCCCTAAGGAATGTAGTATATACCCTTAAATGCATTCTAGATGTTCATGAAAAGGCTTATCTAGATATATAAATTTATGAACTACTTGCATTTTGATGGTAAATTTATAGGGCTTGGATGAGATTCCCTAGGAAAAGAATTTTGAATGAAAAGAGAGAAGGGATTAGGACTAAGTCATATGGAACCCCAATGTATAATGCTTCATAGATGAATATTAACAAAGAAAGGAAGAGAAATGGAATTGCTCATAGTGTAGAAGACAAATCAGGAAAGGGTTGATTCACCAAAACCAAAGGAAAATAATCTTTCAACAAGGGCAAACTGGTTGTCAACACTCGGTGCTATCAGGAAGTCAGATGAGGACTGAAGAATATCTGTTCATCATGGTGCTTTGTGGCCAAGGGCATCATTAGCAGGAGCTCATTTGGAGGGATGATGGATGAGATTCCATTTTTAGTGTGTGGAGTTGTGAGAGAAAGGTGAGAAGTTACAGAATGTAAGAACAGAAGGCTCCTTAGAGAAACTTGACTCCAAACTAAAGGAGGCAGAGGAAAGTACAGAAGAATTGGTAGCTACAGAAATGAGAAAATCTGTATGCATAAAACAACAGCAACAATAATTTTTACCAAAAACAACAACAACAAATTGGAAAGGATCTATTAAAGATTAAGAGGCTGAGTATAAAAAAAGACATAATCATTGACAGTGGAGTTGTTGAGAAGTTAATTAGAGGGATTAGTTTCAGATAGCAGTTACCAACAATGTAGGGGTTTTGTTTGTTTTTTTGTTTGTTATCTTGAAAATGAAGAAGTTCTTATCTAATGGACTATATTTTATTGGTGAAACAGTAAGCTAAAAAAATAAATGGAGGGGGTGGAGCAAGATGGCGGACTGGAAGCAGCTTCTGAAAGAGGCTCCTGTCCAAAAGGAAAGATAACCTCCAGAACTGCCCAATTAAGCTGAAGACTGGGAGCTCAGCTGAGAGAGAGAAGTGATAACTGCAGGTCACCTCTGCTAAGGAAAGCTGTGACTCCTTCTGGAAGCAAGCTTCAGGTACGAAATTCATCTGAAAGGAAAAGTTCCATCCCCCTCCCCCAGAAAGCTGTGTTTGTTTTTTGTTTGTTTTTCTGTTTCCTTTCTTTTTTCTGTGGGTATACTATAGACAAGTGGTGAACTGTGGACCTCTTGTCTCACCCCATGGAAGAGTGCTTTAGGAAGTGGGGTCTGCTTCCTCAGAGTGACCCTGATGTGACTCCGAACACTCTCTTGCTAGGTAGAAAAACTGAACTAAAGTTATCCCCACTGTTCTGAACTTATAGTACACCCTTCCCACCTTACCTGATGAACCAGAAGCCTAACCCATGCTGAGTCTGAGGGAGGAGGTTCTTGAGTAGCACCCCCCCCCCGCCTGATGAAACAATCACCCTACTGGCAAAAGACTCCCAGGGGCCGTAGTGAGCCTCCCTCCCTCCGGCCAGGTAATCTGCCAGCAACTGTGTGGCACCGTGCCCCTTGCCCGAAGCCTGCCGGGCTTCTGCAGGCTGGGCTTCTGCAGACCCGCATCCAGCCAGGACCTCCCCTGGCCACCATGGAGGTTTGCACCTGGCACCTGCAGGGCCTATGCAGGACTACCCCCAGCCAAGAACTCCTCCACACCCCAAGCCTGCTGGGCCTCCGCAGGTCCGCCTACTGCAAGGGACTCCACTGGTGACCGCCAGGCCTCCACAGGCCAGGTCCTGGCCAGGAACTCCCCTGGCAACCACGCACCCCCGTGCCCCAAGCCTGCCAGGCCTCTGCAGGCCCACCTTCTGCCAGCAACTCCGCTGGCGACCATGTGGCCTTGTGTCCCAAACCTGCAGGGCCTCCGCACTACTGCCCATGGCCAGGAGATGCATGCTCATGCCTGCTGGGCCTCAGCATGCCTGCCTCTGGCCAGGGACTCCAGGAGCTGTACAAACCTGCATCCTCCCTCCCGTGCCCTCTCTGCCTCTGCACCAGCCCCGCCAACTGGCCACAGACTCTGGAAGATGAGGGAACAGGGCCCTCCCTCTGGAGTCCTCCCTGCCTTTGTGTGGAGCCCTCCTCCTGGCCAGAGACTTCTGGAACCATGGGCTCTCTTTGCCAAAGTCACCGGGCACCTGGCACTCCCAGAACTGTGTGCACCATCCCCTGCCCTGCGTTGGATCTGGAGGTGCCACACTCTGGAGCTGCAGAACTCCCTGGCTGGGGTAGTCCCAGAGGAGCTACACAGAGTCACTTCCTACAAAGTTCCAGCAACAATAGAATGATCCCGCTGGGGTCTAATCTTGGAGAGACACCTCCCTAACTCTGAAGATGGCCAGAGGCAAAGGTGAAAAACAATCATGGGGTGGAATCAATGGAAAAACTCTGGCAATATGAATAATCAGAGTAGATCAACTCCTCCAAAGAACGACAAGGCAGACACAGCACAAGATCCCATGCATCAACAAATGGCAGAGATGTCAGAAATCGAATTCAGAATATGGATAGCAAATAAGATCAACAGAATGGAAGAAAAGATGCCTCAAGAATTCAATGAATTCAAAGACAAAATCACAAAATATTTTGACACATTGAGACAAATTGAAGCCCTCAAAGATCTGAGAAATACGGTAGAATCCTTCAGTAACAGAATGGAGCAAGTAGAAGAAAGGATTTCTAACATTGAACATAAAGCTTTCAAACGCTCCCAAACCTCCAAAGAGGAACAGAAATGGAAGGCAAAACAGATCACTCTCTCAGACAGCTCTGGGATAATTCGAAGAAAATGAATATTCGCCTGATAGGGATCCCTGAAAGCGATGACGCGGCTTCACAAGACACAGAGTCTCTTCTTCATGAGATTGTGAAAGAGAACTTTCCAGACATGCCAAGAGATTCTGAAATTCAGATAGCAGACAATTTCAGAAATCCAGCATGACTCAACCCAAATAAGACATCCCCTAGACACATTATAATCAATTTCACTAAAGTTATTATGAAGGAGAAAATTCTGAAAGCAGGCAGATATAAGAAAACCATAACCTACAAAGGGAAGAACATTAGAAAAACTACAGATCTCTCTGCTGAAAGCTTTCAAACTAGAAGAGGGTGGTCATCGACTTTTAATCTCCTAAAACAAAATAACTTTCAACTCAGCATCCTATATCCAGCTAAACTGAGTTTCAGTTATGATGGAGAAATTAAATACTTTAATGACATCCACATGTTGAAGAAATTTGCCATAACTAAACCAGCTCTCCAGGATATTCTCAGACCTATCTTACATAATGACAAGCAAAATCCTCCACCACAGAAGTAAACCCACTGAGAAACTTTTGATCAAATTCCAACTTCCACAGTCATGAAAGGATTAAAAATGTCCAACAGACATTCAAAAGGCTTATCAATATTCTTAATTAATGTGAATAGTTTAACTTGTTATCTAAAGAGGCACAAGTGGGCTGACTGGTACAAAAACTCAGGCCAGATAGCTGCAGCATACAAGAATCTCATCTTACCTTAAAAGATAAATATAGACTCAAGGTGAAGGGCTGGTTATCTATGCTCTAGGCAAATGGAAAGGAGAAAAAAGCAGTGTTGCAATCCTATTTGTGATACAATAGGCTTTTTAAATTTTATTTTGTTTTATTTTTATTATTGAATCATAGCTGAGTACACTAGTGCAATCAAGGGGTACAATGTGCTGGTTTCATATACAATCTGAAACATTTTCATCAAACTGATTAACATAGCCTTCATGGTATTTTCTTAGTCATTGCATGAAGACATTTATATTCTGCATTTAGTAAGTTTTGCCTCTACCATTCTAAGATGCACCATAGGTGTGGCCCCACCAATTATCCTCCCTCCTCCTCTCCTTTCTCCCTTTCCCCATATTCTTATGCTATATTTGGGTTGTAGCCTTCATATGAAAGCTATAAATTAGCTTCATAGTAGAGCTGAATACATTGGATACTTTTTCCTCCATTCTTGAGATACTTTGATAAGAAGAATATGTTCCAGCTCCATCCATGTAAACATGAAAGAGGTAAAGTCTCCATCTTTCCTTAAGGCTGCATTGTACTCCATCTTATACATGTACCACAATTTATTAATCCATTTGTGGGTTGATGGGCACTTGGGCTTCTTCTATGACTTAGCAATTATGAATTGGGCTGCAATGAACATTCTGGTACAGATGTCTTTGTTATAATGTGATTTTTGGTCTTCTGGGTATATACCTAGTAAAGGAATTATAGGATCGAATGGCAGGTCAATTTTTAGATCTCTAAGTA
>CAUYRH010056767.1:0-11661 GCA_963574655.1 Perodicticus potto
CACCATGAGGTTCTGTATAAAAAAAAAAAAAAAAAAAAAAAAAAAAAAAAAAAAAAATAAAGTTAATTATCAACAGTTAAAAATTCATACTCTTGGGTGCTGTGGTAGGCACCTATAGTCTCAGCTACTCAGGAGGCTGCAGCAGGAGAACCCCTAAGCCCAGGAGTTTGAGAATAGCCTGGGCAACATAGGTAGATCCTGATTCAAAGAAGAAAAAAATGAGACAGTTCATGATAAAATTTGGGGGCTTGAATTGAAAATCCCAAAGAGGCGGCCCGGCGCCTGTGGCTCAACGGGCTAAGACACCAGCCACGTACACCTGAGCTGGTGGGTTCGAATTCAGCCCGGGCCCGCCAAACAACAATGACGGCTGCAACCAAAAATGGCGAGGTGTTGTGGCGGGCGCCTGTAATCCCAGCTACTTGGGAGGCGGAGGCAAGAGACTCGCTTGAGCCCAGGAATTGGAGGTTGCTGTGAGCTGTGATGCCATAGCACTCTACCCAGGGTGACAGCTTGAGGCTCTGTCTCAAAAAAAAAAAAAAAAAAAAAAAAAAGTTTTCAATTCTTGGGTGGCACCTGTGGCTCAAAGGAGTAGGACACCTGTCCCATATGCCGGACGTGGCAGGTTCAAACCCAGCTCCAACCAAAAACTGCAAACAAAAAATTTTTAAATTCTTATTTAAAAAAAAAAAAGTAAAATATCAGTCTGATTTCAGGGTAGTTTAATGTTACTTTTTAAAACTAAGTTGGCGGCTCAGCGCCTTTTGCTCAAGCGGCTAAGGCGCCCACCACAATACACCTGACTTGGAGGGTTTGAATCCAGCCCGGGCCCACCAAACAACAATGATGGCTGCAACCAAAAAATAGCCGGGCATTGTGGTGGGTGCCTATAGCCCCAGCTACTTGGGAGGCAGAGGCAGGAGAATCGTTTAAGCCCAAGAGTTGGAGGTTGCTATGAGCTGTGATGCTTCAGCACTCTACCCAGGGTGACAGCTTGAAGCTATGTTTCCAACAAACCAAATAAACAAAAAAACATTAAGTTGGGCCGGTTGCTGTGACTCACACCTGTCATCCTAGCAACCTGGGAGGGTGAGGCGGGAGGATCCCTTGACCTCAGGAGTTGGAGAACAGTCTGCTCAAGAGGAAGACCCCCATCTCTACCAAAAATACAAAAACTAGCCAGGTGTTGGGGTAGGCACCTGTAGTCTCAGCTACTCCGGAGACTGAGGCAAGTGAATCGCTTTGTTTTGTTTTTGTTTTTGTAGAGACAGAGTTTCGCCCTCGGTAGAGTGCCGTGGTGTCACACAGCTCACAGCAACCTCCAACTCCTGGGCTTAGGCGATTCTCCTGCCTCAGCCTCCTGAGTAGCTGGCACTGCAGGTGCCCGCCACAATGCCTGGCTATTTTTCTGTTTTGCAGTTCGGCCGAGACTGAGTTTGAACCCGCTACCTTTGGCATATGGTGCCGGCGCCCTAGTCAATGAGTCACAGGCACTGCCCTGAATCGCTGTTTTTAATTATTTTATCAGTTCAACTGAGCAAAACTAATTGAGCACATTCTATATATAGCCTACTAGGAATTTTTTTTTTTTGAGACAGAGCCTCAAGCTGTCACCCTGGGTAGAGTGCTGTGGCATCACAGCTCATAGCAACCTCCAATTCCTGGGCTCAAGCGAGTCTCCTACCTCTTCCTCCCAAGTAGCTGGGACTACAGGCGCCTACCACAATGCCTGGCCATTTTTTGGTTGTAGCCATCATTGTTGTTTGGCGGGCCCAGGTTGGATTCGAACACGCCAGCTCAGGTGTACGTGGCTGGCACCTTAGCCTCTTGAGCCACAGGATTACAATTAGTAGAACAGAGATTTTTGTCTGGTACAGAGTAGATTGCAGAATTTGTGTATAGGCAAGTCAGTGACTTTAAAGACGACTTCAGCTAGAGGGCTTTTGACTGTTTTATCTCCTCTGTGTTTGAATTTTTGGAAATAGATACAGTGGCATGCTTCTGTAGTCCCAGTTCCTCAGGAGACTGAGTATCATTTCAGTCTATGAGTTGAAGACCTGCCTGGGCAACATTGCATGGTTTTGTCTCTAAATCAAGATAAGATTTTAAAAAATATATGAACTTTATAATAGTATTTCTCAGACAACATAGGGTTTTTCATCATAAGGATTTGGATTACTTGAGGAATAATTAAGGAGAAAACATGAATCAAAAAATTGGTGTTCTTTTTTCCTGCTGAATGAGTCTTTAGCAGTATAAACAACCAAGATGATGATCTTGAAGAGCAACTACACTTGAAAGTATGTGTGTGTTAAGTGGCTTTTGTTTTCTCTTTTCTATGAAGAGAATCCTTGGAAGAGTGTTTTGGTTATCTAGTGACCTATAGCTTAGTATGTGATACAATAGAATTATAGTGGGCTTTGTGTTAATGTCCACTCCCCCGCCTCCTTTTTTTTTTTTTTTTTTTTTTTAGAGACAGAGTCTCACTTTGTCTCCCTGGGTACAGGGCCATGGCGTTAACAGCTCACAGCAACCTCCAGCTCTTGGGCTTAGGTGATTCTCTTGAATCAGCCTCCTGAGTAGCTAGGACCACAGATGCCTACCAGAAAGCCCAGCTATTTTTTGTTGCAGTTTGGCTGAGGCCGGGCTCAAATCCACTACCCTTGGTATATGGGGCCGGCCTCATTTACAGATTTTTTTTTTTTGAGACAGAGCCTCAAGCTGTCACCCTGGGTAGAGTGCCGTGGCATCACAGCTCGCAGCAACCTTCCATTCCTGGGCTCAAGTGAGTCTCCTGCCTCAGCCTCCCGAGTAGCTGGGACTACAGGCGCCCGCCACAACCCCTGGCCATTTTTTGGTTGCAGCTGTCATTGTTGTTTGGTGGGCCTGGCTGGATTCGAACCCGCCAGCTCAGGCGTACATGGCTGGCGCTTTGGCCGCTTGAGCCACAGGCGCTGAGCCTCGTTTACAGTTTTAATTGAAATTATTATTGAGATAAATATATCTTCACATTCAGTTGTATTAAACAACACAGAGAGATCAAATGTACGCTTTGCCTGGTCTATCCCAGTGCTAACATTTGGCAGTTTGCTATCTTTTTAATATTTTTGTGTGTTGAGGGGCGTCTTAACTTTTTTGCCCTCAGTAGAGCATAGCTCACAGCAGCTACAAACTTTTTGACTCGAGTGACTCTTGCCTTAGCTTTCAGAGTAGCTGGGACTACAGGTGGCTGTGATAATGCCTGACTAGTTTTTCTATTTGTTTAGTAGAGATGAGGTTTCATTCTTGCTGAGGTTGGTTTCAAACTCTTGAGCTCAAGCAGTCTACCTTTCTCGGCCTTCCAGAGTGCTAGGGTTACAAGCCTGAGCCACCATGGCCGGCCTACTTTCTAATTTGCTTGTTGAAATGTTTCTGGTAGGACCTAGAACAGAGAAAGAATTCATTCTTTTTTTTTTTTTTTGTAGAGACAGAGTCTCTCTTTATTGCCCTTGATAGAGTGCCGTGGCGTCACATAGCTCACAGCGACCTCCAACACCTGGGCTTAGGTGATTGTCTTGCCTCAGCCTCCCGAGTAGCTGGGACCATAGGCACCTGCCACAATGCCCAGCTATTTTTTTTTTGTTGTTGTTGCAGTTCGGCTGGGGTTGGGTTTGAACACGCCACCCTCGGTATATGAGGCTGGCGCCTTACTGACTGAGCCACAGGTGCCGCCCAGAGAAAGAATTCTTAATTAAGAAAAATTCTTTGATCTTAAATATTTGGTGCCAATAATGCAAATGAGAATTTAGCATTTAGTGCAATGACACTAGGACATCATAATAATGCAATATGAAACAGTATTACAATGTGAAGGCTCAGTGTGGTGGCTGGTCTTGAACTCCTGACCTTAAGGGATTTCCTTCTTTGGCTTCTCAAAGTTAGATTTATAGGTGTGAGCCACTGGGCCTGGTCCTACCCTAGGTTTTTAAAATCAAAAGGTCTGGGCGGCGCCTGTTCTCAGTGGGTAGGGTGCTGATCCTATATACCGAGGGTGGCGGGTTCAAACCCAGCCCCGGCCAAACTGCAGCAAAAAATAGCCAGATGAAGTGGCAGGTGCCTATAGACCCAGTTACTCGGGAGGCTGAGGCAAGAGAATTGCCTAAGCCCAGGAATTGGAGGTTGCTGTGAGCTGTGACACCATGGTACTCTACCGAGGGTAATAAAGTGAGACTCCGTCTCTACAAAAAAAAAAAAAAAAAAAGTCACTTAACAATTATTTTTTTCAAGACAGGATCTTACTCTGGTACCCTGAGTAGCATGTGATGGCATCATAGCTCACAGCAACCTCAGCTCTTGCCTCAGTTTTTCTATTTTTAGTAGAGACAGGGTCTCACTGTTGCTCAGTCTCGTCTGGAACTTCTGAGCTCAAGCAATCCACCCACCTTGCCCTCTCAAGAGTGGAAGGATTGATAGGCATGAGGTACCACGCCCAGTCAAAAATTTTTTTTCCTGGTGCGATGCCTGTGCCTCATTGAGTAGGGTGCCGGCCCCATATGCCGAAGGTGGTGGGTTCAAACCCGACCTCGGCTGAACTGCAAAACAGAAAAATAGCCGGGCGTTGTGGCGGGCACCTGTAGTCCCAGCTACCCTGGAGGCTGAGGCAAGAGAATCTCCTAAGCCCAGGAGTTGGTTGCTGTTAGCTGTGTGACGCTACCGTACTCCACTGAGGGTGATAAAGTGAGACTCTTTGTCTCTACAAAAAAAAAAAAAAAAAAAAATTTCTTTCCTAAATCTATAAGAGGATCAGTGTTATTAGTATATACTTTTTATTTTTTTTTTTTAGGGACAGAGTCTTACTTTGTCGCCATGGGTAGAGTGCCTTGACGTCACAGCTCACAGCAACCTCCATCTTTTGGGCTTAGGTGATTCTCTTGCCTCAGCCAACCAAGTACCTGGGACTACAGGTGCCCCCCACAATGCCCGGCTATTTTTTTTTGTTGTTGCTGTTTGGCCGGGCTAGGTTCAAATTGCCACCCTTGGTATATAGGGCCAGTGCCCTTTGCACTGAGCCACAGGCGCCGCCCATCAGTTTATATTTTCAATTGGGAAGCTGCACAGCTACAGTATTAAAGAAATATTTCATAAGAAATATTGAAAAGTTAAACCTTTTTAGGCTAGGTACAGTGGCTCTCACCTGGAATTCTAGCCCTCTGGGAGGCTGAAGTCGGTGGATCACTTGAGCTCATCAGTTCAAGACCAGCCTGAGCCAGAACCAGATCCTGTTTCTAAAAATAGCCAGGCATTGTGGTGGGCGCCTGTAGTCCCAGCTACTTGGGAGGCTGAGGCAAGGGAATCACTTGACCCCAAGCATTTGAGGTTGCTGTGAACTATGGCGCCATGGCATTCTACCAAGGTGACAAAATAAGACTCTTATCTGGGCGCCCCTAGCACGGTGGTTGCGGCACCAGCCACATATACCAAGAGTGGCAGATTTGAACCTGGCCTGGGCTAGCTAAAAAACAATAACAACTGCAACAAAAAAATAGCTGGATCTTATGGTGGGCGCCTGTAGTCCCAGCTACTTGGGAGACTGAGGCAAGAGAATCACTTAAGCCCAAGATTTTGAAGTTGCTGTCAGCTGTGATGCAACAGTACTCTACCAAGGGCAACATAGTGAGACTGTCTCAATAAAAAAAAAAAGAGAGAGACAAGTTAAAAATGATGATTTCTGGCTTGGCGCCTGTGGCTCAACGGGCTAAGGCGCCAGCCACATACGCCTGAGCTGAGGGGTTTGAATCTAGCCCAGGCCCGCCAAACAACAATGAGGCCCGCCAAACAACAATGACGGATGCAACCAAAAAATAAAAAAAAGGCTGGGAGTTGTGGAGGGCGCCTGTGGTACCAGCTACTTGGGAGGCGGAGGCAGGAGACTCGCTTGAGCCCAGGAATTGGAGGTTGCTGTGAGCTGTGATGCCATAGCACTCTATGCAGGGTGACAGCTTGAGGCTCTGTCTCAAAAAAACAAAACAACACAAAACAAAAACTCTTTACTCTTACAAAGAACAGGTATGTAAAAGTTATTGGAGAAATCGTGTTTTTTTTTTTTTTTTTTTGAGACAGAGCCTCAAGCTGTCACCTTGCATAGAGTGCTGTGGCCTCACACCTCACAGCAACCTCCAATTCCTGGGCTCAAGCGAGTCTCCTGCCTCCGCCTCCCAAGTAGCTGGGTCTACAGGCGCCCGCCACAACGCCCAGCCATTTTTTGGTTGCAGCCGGCATTGTTGTTTGGCGGCTCCAGGCTGGATTCGAACCCGCCAGCTCAGGTGTACATGGCTGGTGCCTTAGCTCGTTGAGCCACAGGCGCCAAGCCGAGTTTTTTTTTTGAAATAGAGTCTCAAGCTATTGCCCTGGGTAGAGTGTGGTGGCATCACATCTCACAGCAACTTCGAATTCTTGGAGCTTAAATAATTCTCTTGCCTCATTCTCCCAAGTAGCTGGGACTATAGGCACCCACCACAACGCCCGGCCATAGTTTTTTGTTGTTTTGTTTTAGCTGGCCCAGGCCAGGTTCAAACCTGCCAGCCTCTGTGAATGTGGCCGGTGCCCTACTCACTCAGATATGTGGGCCGCCCCTAACAGTAAAGATATTAATGTTAATGAAAAGGTTCTGTGCAGTGATTTTGGAAAGCAGTGGGAACTAGATTTCTTTCTGCAGGACTTCTCAGCATTTCAAACTGGAATGAATTATTCCTTATTCCTTCTCAGCATTTCAAACTGTAATGAATTATTCCTTATTCCTGTAATGAATTATACCTTATTCCTCTCAGAAAGGAGGATATAATTATCTAATCTCTTCACTTAATTCGTTTTATTCATAGGATAGCTTATGTTTTGATATTCTCTTATGAAATATGGCAAGTTCTCAAATTATGTATAATATGAATTTTGTTACGCTATGACTACTTATATTTTGGCAGGTCACCCAAGAACATTACCAGTGTTTTGTAATTATAAATAAGTGTCAGAAGGTTATTATGAGGCTTCTTATCAATAAAGTATATATTATGCATGTGCTCATAGGCTAGGCATCCTGGCCCAGTATGTCTTGTCACGTCCTACAAAGAATTTTATATTACTCAGATATGATCTATGTTGTAAAATTAGACAATATAAATTTTGATCAAGGGAACGTTCAGAATAGAAAGGCACATTTGGATAATCTGACATTAATACTAAGCTGTAAGCATGTTCAAATGGAAGCTTGAATTGCAAAACTTGTGATCTCAAAGGGGAAGAAGGTCATAAGTTATCAAATATGTAGAGAAGTCATTAAATAAATACTGCAGTGGAAGAAATCTTCCACATCTTTATAGCATATTCACTCTTGTGTTTCATTCAGCAGTTTCCTTAGTATGATCTTAGTTCAGGTTGCTGAAGGAGTCTTGGTGGTAGTCTTAAGTAATTAATGTCTTTACAACTGTGGGGTGCTCAGTTTTCTGAATGTAAGCCTTTGAAAAAGCCCCTGTGGCATTATTTTTCCTTGCCCTTCATTTCTTCTTACAGTGCCTCAGTTTTTTGTGTGTTCAGGTACTAATTCTAACCAAGGCTTCTTACTCGGCACAAGTACAGCCTCCTTGTTTGTTTTACGTGGTGTACTCTTTCCAACACTGTAGAACTTGAATTCATTGTTACGTTGATTTGTTCATTTGGCCTTAACCCTTTCATTCCATTGTAGTTCTGTCAACTTAGAACTTTCGAGTAGAAGTTAAATTATTATTGGCTGGCTCGCACCTTTAGCTCAAGCTGCTAAGCCACCAGACACATATACCAGAGCTGGTGGGTTCGAATCCAGCCCGGGCCTGGCAAACAACAACGTCAACTACAATCAAAAAAAAAAAAAAGCCAAGTGTTGTGGTAGGCAATTGTAGTCCCAGCTGTTTGGGAGGCTGAGGCAAGAGAATTGCTTAAGCCCAGTAATTGGAGGTTGCTGTGAGCTGTGACTCCACGGTACTATACGCAAGGTGACAGCTTGAGGCTCTGTCTCAAAAAAAAAAAAAAAACAAATTATTATTGGCAGCATGTATACACGAGACATTAACGCATATTGGCACTGGAGATTATATTTTAATATTAGTGATATAATGGGGATAAGAACCTAAAACAGTAAGAAATGATTAAACATAAAGATTAGGGTATATTACTGGTATAGTGCTCTTTTGATGAACTTAACATATTTTCTTATTTGGACTCTAAATCATTGCCATAAAGCAAATATGCATAATTTTTGTAACAGATTTATTGAGATAATTCAATAAGACTAATTCATTTTAAGTGTTCAGTGGTTTTTAGTGTACTTAGAATTGGGCTAATTTAGGCCCGACCCTTTGACTCATGTCTGTAATCGTAGCACTCTGGGAGGCCAAGGCAGGTGGATTGCTTAACCTCAAAAGTTTTAAAAACAGCCCGAGCAGGGCAGCACCTGTGGCTCAGCGAGTAGGGCACTGCCCCCATATACCGAAGGTGGTGGGTTCAAACCCAGCCTTGGCTGAGCTGCAAAACAGAAAAATAGCCGGGCGTTGTGGTGGGCGCCTGTCTCGCGAGGCTGAGGCAAGAGAATCGCCTAAGCCCAGGAGTTGGAGGTTGCTGTGAGCTGTGTGACGCCACGGCACTCTACCGAGGGCGATAAAGTAAGACTCTGTCTCTACAAAAAAATAAAGATTTGTGCTAATTTTAGAATAAATTTACACTCTAATCTTTAGATAATTTAACAGTCTAATTTTAGATTAACGCATTATCCCATTAATTTAGATAAGTAAACAGTCTAAACAGTCTTTAGATAATTTAACAGTCTAATTTTAATTAACGCATTAAAAACAAACCTTTTAAACATTAGCTAGAAATTCCCCTTTGTCTTCCTTATAACCTTCTAACCATTCACTTACCACTTTCCTCCCTTTCCTAAACAACTATGATTCTTTTTTTTGTGTGTGACAAGAGTTTTACTCTGTTGCCTTCAGTAGAGTGCCTCACAGCAACCTCCAACTCTTGGCCTTAAGTGATTCTCTTGCCTCAGCCTCTCAAGTAGCTGGGAGTTGTGCCCACCACAACACTGGCTATTTTGTTGTCGTTGCTTTAGCTGGCCCAGGCCAGGTTCAAACCCACCAGCCTTGGTGTTTGTGGCCGGCCCCCTACCAACTGAGCTACAGGTAACGCCCTCTTTTTAATTTTGAGGCAAGGTTTACTCTGTCATCCAGACGGTAGAGTACTGTGGCCTGATCATAGCTTATTACAGCCTCCAGACTCAATTGATCCTTTGACCTCAGCCTCCTAAGTAACTACGGCTATAAGCACCCATGGTCACAACCTGGCTATTTCTTTTTTTATTTTATTTTATTTTATTTTATTTTATTTTATTTTATTTTAGTTTAGTTTAGTTTAGTTTAGGACAGAGCCTCAAGCTGTCACCCTGGATAGAGTGCTGTGGCATCACAGCTCACAGCATCTTCCAATACCTGGGCTCAAGCGAGTCTCCTGCCTCTGACTTCCAAGCAGCTAGGACTACAGGAGCCTGCCGCAATGCCTGGCCATTTTTTGGTTGCGGCCACTATTGTTGTTTGGCGGGCCCAGGCTGGATTCCAACCCGCCAGCTCAGGTGTACGTGGCTGGTGCCTTAGCCCTTTGAGCCACAGGCACCAAGCCTATTTCTCTTATTTTTTGTAGTGACTATGTCTTGTTTTTGCCCAGGCTAGTTTCAAATTCTTGGGCTTAGGTAATCCTCCTGCCTTGGCCTTCCGAAGTGCTGGGATTACAGGTGTGAACCACTGTACCTGGTGCCATTTTCTGTTTCTATACATTTGCCTATTCTGAATATTTCATATGACTGGAAGCAGACCATATATGGTCTTTTCTGGGTGACTTTCATTTAGTATAATGTTTGAGGTTCATCCTTGTAGCCTGCATCAGTGCCTCTTCATCTCTTTCATAGCTAGGTAACTCATTATATAGAGATATACCACATTTGATTTATCAGTTCTTGGATATTTGAATGTGTTTATAATTTGGATATTAATAATGTTACTGTGGACATTTACATTGGTTGTTTTGTATGGACATAAGTTTTCAGTTTTCTTGGGAATGTACCTAGAGGTAGAATTGGTGAGTCATGTAACTGTTTAACTTTTAAGAAATTGACAAGTTGTTTTTCAAAGAGGCTTTGTCACTAACAATTTGAGAGTCCTAACTACTGTACATCCTTTCCAGTTATTTTTTAAGCCATCTTTATGCATGTGAATTTGCTGTCATTGTGGTTTTGATTTGCATTTACTTAATGACTTGGTTTTGAACATCTTTGTATATGCTTCTGAGCCCTGTATATCTGTAGAGAAATGGCTATTCTAATCCTTTTTTTTGTTTGTTTTTAGACCGAGCCTCAGCTGTCACCCTGGATTGAGTGCTGTGGCATCACAGCTCATAGCAACCTCCAATTCCTGGGCTCGAGCGAGTCTCCTGCCTCTGCTTCCCAAGTAGCTGGGACTACAGGCGCCCGCCACAACACCAGACTATTTTTTTTTTGTTTGGCGGCCTGGCCTGGATTTGAACCCACCAGCTCAGGTGTATGTGACTGGCGCCTTAGCCGCTTGAGCCACAAGTGCCGAGCCTCAAATCCTTTTCACAGTTTGAAATAGAGGTTTTTTTTCAGGTTTCAAAATTATTTTATATGTTGTAAAGTTGAGATGATATAAGACAGAATTTATATGCAGGGCATGATGGCTCTCACCTGTAATCCTAGCACTCTGGGATGCTGAGGAGTTCAAGACCAGCCTGAGTAAGAGGGACACATTGTCTCTCCTAAAAATAGAAATAGTAGGGGGGCCTTGTGGCAAATGCTTATAGTCCCAGCTACTCAGGAGGCTGAGGCAAGAAGGTCACTTGACCTCAAGAGTTTGAGATTTCTGTGAGCTATGAGGACATGGCGCTCTAGCCTGAGCCAACAGAGTGAGACTCTGTCTCAAATAAATAAATAAATAATGTTTTTAGTTTTGGGTGGTGCCTGTGGCTCAAAGCGGTAGGGCGCTGGCCCCATATACCGGAGGTGACAGGTTCAAACCCGGCCCTGGACTAAAAAAGTAAATGTTTTTAGTGTTGATATAGTTATTTTAACTGCTTCATCTTTTTTCTTCTTTTGGCATCACATCTAACTCAAGATGACAAATATTTACTATTATTTTTTTCTTCTAAGTGTGTTGTAGATTTACTCCTTATTTAAGTATATTATCCAATTTGAGTTAACCTTTTATATGAATTTTAAATTTATCATTTTGCATGTAGATACATGCATTCCATTGTTCCATTATGGTTTATTGAAAAGACTATTCTTTCCAGAAGAATTTATGTTGGATCCCTTGTCAAAAATCAACTGATCAGGCTTGGCGCCTGTGGCTCAACGGGCTAAGGCGCCAGCCACGTACACCTGAGCTGGAGGGTTCGAATCCAGCCCGGGCCGCCAAACAACAATGACGGCTGCAACCAAAAAAAAATGGCCGGGCGTTGTGGCGGGCGCCTATAGTCCCAGCTACTTGGGAGGCAGAGGCAGGAGACTCACTTAAGCCCAGGAATTGGAGGTTGCTGTGAGCTGTGATGCCACAGCACTCTATCCAGGGTGACAGCTTGAGGCTCTGTCTC
>CAUYRH010056768.1:0-13600 GCA_963574655.1 Perodicticus potto
GAATACAAATGTTTTCATACAATAACAAAGAAAATCCCATGAAGGTTATGTCAAACAGTTGGATGAAAATATTTCAGATTGTATATGAAGCCAGCACATTGTATCCCATGATTGCACTAATGTACACAGCTATGATTTAATAAAAAAAAAAAAAAAAGTTACTATGACAAAGGATCTGCTGATACCGTGATTTTTTTTTTTTTTTGGCAGTTTTGGCCAGGGCCAGGTTTGAACCCTCCACCTCCAGTATATAAGGCAGGCACCCTACTCCTTGGGCCACAGGCACCACCCTGATATTGTGATTTTTAAAATCCTGACATAGAAAATACTGAGAGACTAGATTTCTGGGTTTTTTTTTTTTTTGTAATTTTTGGCTGGGGCTGGGTTTGAACTCACAACTCCAGTATATGCGGCTGGTGCCCTACTCCTTGAGCCACAAGTGCCACCCATATTTCTGTTGTTTTTAAGACACTAATTTGTGGTAGCTTATTAAGGCAGCTACAGGAAGTTAGTACATACCCAGAGACCATTTGGAAGTGTTGGCCACTGGGAGTTAAGATGAAGTTAGGAGACTGAGAAATGTGGGCAACTGGGCACTTTTTAAAAACACAATGAATTGAGTAAAAAATTATTATGTACTCCTATCAGAAGAAGTGTTAGACAGTTAACATTTCCCTTGTGAATCAAACAAAAAATAATTCAAGAAGGAACGGCTCAGCTCCTGAGGAAAATGAAATAAAATGTCATTTTCTTTGTACATTCTTTGTGTAGTTGGGTGAACTTTTTTAATAAATACATGAATTAAATGATGAAATATATTTTGATAGGGTAGGGGCAGAAAAGAAACTTGCATCACATAAAAGCTCTGTGTCTGTTCCATTTCTCACTTGTTCTCTTTTTATGATTCAAGTTATTCAAAAATGAGGAAGAACAATGGTAAAATCAAGTCAATGATTCATCTTCTAACTTATAGAGGATAATAGCCTTTGAATTTGGTTGAAATATTGAGTTCAGAATAAAGGCATATGAATAATACTTTATAGTTTATAATGATAACTCTAACCTCTCAATTGGTTTACACATTACTTTGATAAAGGTATCATTCCCTAATTTTACAGATAAGAACATGATTCCTTTTGCATGACTATTTGATGGCATTGTTGCTAAAGGGTATAAGCTTCCAGTTTCATCTTGTGTGTATCTGTCTCTAGATCAAGACTGACCATTTTTCCCAGAAGCCCTGGTTCCTTTTAGCTTATATGCAATTACACTGGGTCAATTGTTTTAGTCCTTTTGAGTGGGGGAAGGTAGGATTACTTTTTTAAGATGAAATATACTATCAGTTCAACTGCTTCTCCCAATTATAATTCAACATCACTAAACTTTTATTTAACCAATTCTCTTTTTAATTTAAATCCTCTTTCTGCCATTTGGAGAATAACAGTTCATAACAATATTGACAATGATAGCAGGAAGATATCATATAACTGCTCAGTTACCTTGTTACACAAAACAACAAAAGTCTCAAGTGACAAGGACAACTTTGACCAACAACATGGCTTCTAAAATCAGAATTTTTAAAAATAATTTTTGGAGTTGTTTCTTTTATTCTGTTGTATCCTCTACCAGGAACATGTAGTTAAATTCCTACATTAAAAGCTTTCAAAATAGCCAGTCTCTGGGTGGTTATGCCACCAATAGGTTGCATTATTTGATTTGTTTCAATTTCTCTTTTATCTTTGAGTATTGCTTTTTTATGTATATGAAAAAAGGTTTATTCAAAGATGTCTAGCTCATGTCCCTGTGGTCTTGGTCCCAGCCTTCACTCTGTCTTGGGGTCAACATTGAAAAGTATATTTTAGCTTTTTATTCCATTGTTTGGCTGTCAAATATTAGCCTATATGTATATCCACGTGTCTTCTTTTCTTAGATAAACTGTGAAATCATATACTCATTTTCCATCTTGCTCTTTTTTTATTAAATCATAGCTATGTACATTAATGCAATTATGGGGTACAATGTGCTGATTTTATATATAACTTGAAATACTTTGATCGAACTGGTTAACATAGCCTTCGCTGCATTTTGTTAGTTATTGTGTTAAGACATTTATACTCTCCACTTAGTAGATTTGACATGTACCCTTGTAAAATGCAGTAAAATGCACCATGGGTGTGGTCCCACCAATTACACTCTTCCATCTGCTTCTCATATTTTCTGTGTCAAATTCCAGACATAGCAATGACGGGTGTAAGAGAAGGAGTTTCGGGTGGTTGCTGTATTTCAGTGTTTAGATGATTTTCTAGTTCATATATTGGCCCCAAAGGATCCGTGTTTGGATAAATCACTAGGATTATACGTGGTCATCGGATAACTTTACTACCTGATATGTATGACTTACCCCTTGATGTATATGGGTTGTTTGCTTGACTGGGGCAACTTACTTCATGTTGGTATTTGGAACAGGAGATTAATTCCGTTCTGCACTTGTGCTTTGTGCACTACAAAATTTCTTTGAATTCAGTTTTTAAAAAAGTAACTGTTTTCATTATATTCTACAAAATTTGGCAGAGGGGAAGGCCCTATGTGCCCTTTGTAGCATTTTTTACAAATTTTATAATAGCATATGCATGCAGGTAGATAGCATGCATGAATTGGAAATATTCAGTCTATTTTTCTCTCCATCAGTTCATTGTATTATTTCATATTTTAGGAAGCCTAGTATGTAGACTTAGGGAAAAAAACAGTTTTTAGTGTAGAAACAAATAGGTTAACTTGAGATCAACTGAAATTTACTAATGTTTTAAATTTCTAGGGCGATGTGATGATGAAAAGTGACAAAAAGGAAACATGTTTGCTTTAGAAGTTGCACAAGATAACTTCAATATTGCTGCTGGGCAGAGAAAGCCTCCTTATGAATGCGTTTTTGTTGATGTCCTAGCTGATACACTGCCCTGTGTGTCAGTATAATGACCTCATGACTGTGCTGACAATTTGTAGAGAGTGATGTTAGGAATTGATGAGAGTGAAAAGGTAAGGTAAGGGGCTAATTGATAGGTGGCATTAGTGCCCACTTCGACAGCTGATAGCAAAGTTGAGTAGACAGAGAGAGAGAGGTGGGGGAGGGAGAGATCAGGGAGGTCAGTCGATATATTTGGAGGCTCAGTAGTTTACATAAACCAATCCACAAACATTTTGCTACAGCAATAAATGAAAAAAGCGACCAAGTTTATTTTCTATTTACTACTGCTACTTCATTCTGGAATTAGAATCACAGTGTAGCATAGAATGTTGGACAAGAAAGGGATCTTCAAAGTCATTTATGTTTCCTGATAAAAGAGAAAATTCTTCATTGTGTTATCAATATATGGACTCTTTGCAAATATGATTAAAAAGAGAAAGTCCATTTTGCTTTCTGACAGATTTAATTGTTTAACATTTTTTCTTATATTGAGATACAATGTCCTCTTTACCATCCCTGTATAAAATCAAGGATTGACTTTCAGAGTAATGAATAAAGGAAGGCTTGACTTCTTTTAGTAGACAGGAAAGTCCTTAAAGTGATTGAAGCTAGGCCGGGCACGGTGGCTCACGCCTGTAATCCTAGCACTCTGGGAGGTCAAGGTGGGTGGATTGCTGGAGCTCACGAGTTCAAGACCAGCCTGGGCAAAAGCGAGACTCTGTCTCTACTAAAAATAGAAAAACTGAGGCAAGAGGATCCCTTCAGCCCAAGTTGGAGGTTGTTGTGAGCTATTATGCCACGACATTCTACCCAGGGTGACAGCTTCAGATTCAGTTTAGGAAAAAAAAAAAAAGAAAGAAAATAAATATTATTGAAACAAGTGGTCTTGGGCATGCCACAGTGAGGTTGTCTTTCTTTCCATCCCTGCATGATTGCCTAAGAATGTACTTTTGGCCTGGAACATTTCCTTAAGAAGAGATTTTAAAAAAAAATCACAGCCAGTTCTGGGTATATCTTTTGGTTTGGGAATATCTTTTCCTCTTCCAGACTTGATAATATTCCCTTGCTTTGTTTAAGTATGTGTCATATGGCACCTGGCCAACCTCACTCTACTTCTCTTTCTAGTGGGGAAAAGATGGGGTCCCTCACCTGCAGAGCAAGAGGGATGTGGGATGAGATTCACTGGCCATGGGGGATCTGACACTTATTGTTGAAGCTGAGTTTTCTGTTTCTTCCATATGTGAATAAACTTTTTTTTTTTTCCATATAGTATCTGTGCAAGTTTTTCTTGCAGATGAAAACCATGCAGAGGCTTGACATCTTGGAACTTCTGCTTCTGGTGCTAAGCACGGTTACACTCTCTGTCATACTTCTGCAGTGGGACTTCTCCCTGAATGTGGTAATGTGTCACTTGCTTTACAAATATTAAATGAATGCCAGATATTTTACCCCATCATTTTCTCTGTAGGTCAAACATTCCTCTGGAAAAAACTCTACCTTTATAAAAAAAGCTTTTAAAATATGGCATCCTAAGCTGGTTACAATAGATAAGATGGAGAATGGCAAATACATCACTGAGTTAATCTACTTTATCTTTACTTTTGTACTCAATGCTTTCATTAATCCTTTGCTATTTTAAAACCACTGAGCATATGGCTAATTACTTTATAATTTTAGTCAACAAAAATATTTATGCATTTTTTAATATAAACTATTTTTCATCAAGCTTTCCTATGCAGACAGTTATAAAATTGATTCATTGAGCCAACATGCAGGATATTTACTTTGGTTAAGTTGATTTGTGTTAGTTTGGGCCCATCATTTACCTTGCCATTTTTATAACTGAACCTTGATAATGTAATCAATAGAGTTGGATAATCCTTTCAGATTTGAGTCATCTGGAAATTTAATCAGCATTATTTTTCCTTCGATGGCTGAGACATTAATAAAAATGTTGACTGGTTCAGGGTCAAGGACAAAGTATTAAATTTTGCATTATTAGGATTTTTTTTAGTTGCACATTGACCCATGATTTAATGCCTTTGTGCATTTATTCAACAAATATCTACTGAGATTTTACTATGCATTAGAGACTATTTTAGGTGCTAGGATAGAACCACAAAAACATTTTTAAAATAAGTCTATAGTCACAGAACAGACAGGCAGTGGTGCTGACTGTTTATATGGCACATTTATGCAAATTATAAATAAGTACCCCATCAGGTAAATTCAAACTTTTTTTTCCTAAATGAAATATATCCCTAGTTTTTTGTTTTTTGTTTTAAACAAGCATTAGGGTGAATAGTGCACTACAAGAAACTGGCTGGCCTTTAGCTCTCAAGAAGCTCTGTATCCATCAACTTTGTTTGATGTCCATCCTGGACAACCATCTATGGCAAATCCTGCACAGTGTGACACCTTACCTCCTTCATGACCTGAATACATTTTACTCACTATTCAATGTTCATATTCAATGGACTTGCCTATTTTCCTCCTGAAAGAGAGCAATATTAATTAAAGAAGCATGATTAATCTACCTTATAGGAATTAGAAAAACATGGACTGGAGGAAACTCATCAAGTCATGTTCTCCCATGTAATTTAAACATATTTCCAAGAGAATAATTCCTGTTACTATAGGAAATTGTAAAATTGATAGCTATATACCCACCAAAAATTTGTACTCCTTTTTCTAGAACATAGAATTGTAGCTCTAAAATGGCTACCAGATGGGTCTGTTTCCATGTACCAGTTCTCAAGAATGAATAGCAACACAATTGATATTTTCCACTTTCATGCCAAGGAGCTAAGATGTGGTTACATCTTACCATTCTCTTTTGCCTTTACCACCACCTGAAAGGAAAATATATGATACCCTTCTACAACAGATCTCAAAAATTTTGGTCTCATGATCTCATTATGCTTTTAAACGATACCAAACATCTCAGGAGCTTTCATTTTTATGTACTCCTCCATATTATGGTCTCCAAAATGAAATATTTTAATATTTTAAAAGTATTCATTTTAATATACTTATTATAAAATAAAAACCCATTATGTAAACATTAGGCGTTAATGAAAATGTTGACTGGCTCAGGGTCAAGGACAGAGGATTAAACTTTGCCATTATTAGCATCTTTGTAGTTGCATATTGATCCATGTGTCAATGCTATTGTATATTTAGTCAACAAATATCTATTGATAGACAGTTTTTTATGACAAATAATTATACCTTCCAAAACAAAAATGAATAGTGAGAGGAGTGGCTTTATTTTATATTTTGAAAATTTGATTACTGTCTTTCTCATTCTTCATTCAAGGGGCTACATTATCACTCATTAGATAGTTCTGAAAAATGTGACTGTTTATCTGTTGGAGTGAGAATAGAACAGATAGCATTTTAATATTCTTACAAAGATAGGTTTACCTTATGGATTCACTAAAAGGATCTTGGGGAATCTCAGTGGTACTGAATTGTTGCTGTATGCAAAGAATGAACCACCAAAAGAAGACCCAGGGGTTCGTGAACTACCATGTGGGAGTTCTGTTCTACAAAATCACCAGTATTAGACTATTAGGAGTTCTGTTCTATAAGATCGCCAGTATTGGACTATGGCTTGTGAAAGAAATAAATTTCTACTATGATAGCCCACTAACACTGGGGAGTTTATATAGTAGAGAAGCCTAAATTGCTCTGTCTAGAACAGAAAAGTATAGAACACATTGCTTTCTATAGAAAATTTTACTTTTTAATGACACTTATTCAGAATTAGTCTCTTTTTTTAATTGTCAATGAACATCCAGCAAATAAAAACTGGCATAAAAAAAAATCAATGAAATAATGAGACTTAATTGGTTGGGGAAAAGATTGTAACAGGAAAACTAGAAACACTGACTCTATTCCAGAAAGGGGAAGGTCACTGGGGATTACTATTACTTTCTAAGATTATGAAGGCATATGTGGATGGTGGCTAATAATGATGTGTGTGTGTGTGTGTGTGTGTGTGTGTGTGTGTATTGATAGATGGTGTGGATGGTGATGGTAGAATTACAGGGAAGATGTTTAATTGCTGTTCATTGAATTTGGATTAATTAGTGGAAATGATGACATGACCATTATTGTTTTGAGAAAAGTAATTGAGCTATTCCAAGCTTTGAAAATATTATATCTCAGAAAGATGAGAAAAATCTGTGCTATGAAGACTTCTCCTTGCTAGAATTCTTAGAGAAAGAACATTGAAAAGGAGTATACCACACACCGATAATGGTGATCACTTCCACAATAATGATGTCTGATAGGTGTGAATTATCCTTCTGACCCTGCCCAAAGTGGGGTTTAGTGAGGAGGGAAGAGGAACTCTAGATTATTTACCTTTGCCAATTTGTCAGCTGTGAAGAGGAAGAATTTATTATTTGAAGCCCTTCTAAGACCTGTATTTCAATGATTGAACTCATTTAGCATTAGAATTTGATGAATGCCTACAAACTATTGTGTAAATTTGAGGAGCATCTATTTTTAAGGAAAACAACAACAAAAGGTAACAAACAAACAAAAAGAAAGTGTTCTGTTCCTAGTTACCTGGTCTTTTCATTCCTTAGTTAAGAAAGAAAAATCAGGGTGGTGCCTATGGCTCAAAGGAGTAGGGCACCAGCCCCATATACTGGAGGAGGCGGGTTCAAACCCAGCCCCAGCCAAAAACACCAAAAAAAAAAAAAAAAAAAGAAAGAAAGAAAAATCAGTAATTGTATTTATTTATTCATTTATTATTGTTTTTTTTTTTTTTTTTTTTTTTTTTTTTTTGCAGTTTTTGGTCAGGGCTGGGTTTGAACCCACCACCTCCAGCGTATGGGCCCAGCGCCCTACTCCTTTGAGCCTCAGGTGCCACCCAGTAATTGTGTTTATTGAGCAATACATCATAATGCTATGGTAAAAAAGAAAATAAAGCAAACTGTCAGAGGTGACAATTCTTGGTTTTAAGAAACATAAAATAGTGAACTTTACAGTATTTGACAATTCTAAGGCGAGCACATGATTTAATTTTTGTTATTCATTATTTGATGTGGAAATAAAACATTGATGGACCTCTTTTGAAGTATTATGCAAGAAACTTTCTTAATCATGAACAACAATAATATTAGTTCACTACGTGCTTCTCTATACAGTTTTCAAAATGTCCATCTAACCCAAAACATCAGTGGCAGCAGCACCCGGAAAGTTGGCTGTACATAAGAGTTATTGAGCCTCACCTCAGGACCTCTCGGGTAAAAACTCATCATCAGTCATTTAGCAAGATTTACCCACAATTTTGATATAGGCACAAGTTTAAGAACATTGCCCTACATTTCCCTGATACTTTACGTGTTTGGAAGATTTCTTTTTTTGATTGACATAGTCCCATTTGATACTCATCTGGTCATCTAGTAACATGGATGGTGACAGGAGGGGAGCTAATTAGTTACAGTGGAGAAACCCACCTCACTGCCTGACAGCCAAGTTCCTCAGCCAGTGAGAAAACTACAACAGGATTGGGGGGTCCTGACCTCTACTTCAATGATTTTTTTGAATGAAATATTTATACCACAAAAAGGTCTTAACTAGTAAATGTTTTGTAATATTTAAACAGTCTAATGTTCATTACCTTTAGTAAATTTGCAACTAAGAATAAAAGCTGTGAAAAGCAAAGGTCTTATGTCAAAAAGAAAGTCCCTATGAAATATATTTATATTTTGTATGTTTCTTGTCTGGCAATGAATATTTCTTCCTTATCTTCCTAGAGTATTACTTTATTATTGATCATAATTTCAGGCATCTGTAAAGTGACCTCACATCCCTTAGGTCACATCACGATAAGATGAAGAAACAAACGTATCTTTGTATCTACAGTTTAGTATTTGAAACACATAAGGAGACGTGTGTCTTACTGCTCCTTCCCAGGAACAAATAGGGTGACAAACACAGGGTGGGCTTGGGATGCCATCAGGTTCTGGGCTCAAAAGAATAGAACACAAAATGATTTAGGCTACCTGCTGGGATATAGTCAACATGTTTTGAACATTTGATGGCAATATGCGTTTTCCACAACGATGCATTTCATTATCTTAAGTTTCTTCAAAAGGTGCATTTACGTAGTGAAACATGTTGGGAAGTAAAAACTAAAATATGAGTAAAGTCTCCCATCCCCTTTCTCTTTCCTCCCGTTTCTCTCTTCCTCTCTCCTTCCCTCCCTTCCTTCCTTGCTTTCTTCCTTCCTCTAATGGGCACTGACAGATTTTTATTTTGCTAGTTTCTCAATCACATGCATCAGAGGAAAACCATGGTTGGCTGGCTTTTAAAAAAAAATTCAGTATAACACTCTAAGACATACTCTGCATAACATGCCTCAGTGAGGAAAGAAACTTAGTAACTCTGTGTGTTCACACCTGCAGGCTGGGGACAGAACAGTTTCCTCTTCATGTTCATGAGATTGTATGTGTCAATCTAGCGCGATCAGAGCAAGCCTAAGGTAAGACTTAATGGTTAAAAGATAGTAACTTTAAACTAAAAGAAACAAGTATTTTCTTACTTCTTTGGACCAATTAAGGTTCAGGGGCCATAGAAGCACATTTTAAAGAAATTCTGCCAACATGAGTGTGTTAGTTTGCTGTGGCTGGGATCCTCACTAGCACAGTAGAAACCTGCGTTGGGAAAGGCTGTGTGAATTTTCAGTCATAGAGCTGAGATCTGATTCTGGCTCAGCCATTTTTAGATTATGTGGATTTCTACTTATTTAGTATTTTTTTATGTCTGTTACCCCACCTCCAAAAGTGGGACAAAAACTAGATTTGTTATGGTATTTGTGAGTGTGTGTGTGTCACAGAGTACCTGGCACAGAATCAACACTGATTCACTGATTAAGAGCATTTGTGGTTATTGTACTATACTCACAAATTTTGGTCTGGAAGTTTAGCTTGTAGCTTTAGAAAAACTTAGAAAAACAGAATTATTGATTTAAAAAAAGAGGCTACAGTCTTTCTTTCCTTTAAGCCACTTTACTCCCTGTGTTCTGCCCTAGCCCTATTATTGCTAAGAGTTAAGAAGCATCCTTACATACTCCACTGAACACAAAATTAACTACAGAGAAAAGAAAATGGCTTATTCATCCCCAAGCAAGTGCAGGTTGAAATAGAACATGAAGATGAGAAAAGAGAATCTATTCTGATTTATTGATTGTAGGTCTTTCTTGTTATTCTGTTCCCCAAACACTTCCTCTGTCTCTCTGTCCCTTAGACACCAAGGAACTGTGAAGTATCTCTTGACTCTTGGCTTTTCTTTGTGCTTACTTTGAAGCATTTTCTCTCTGTCTCTCTCTCTCCCCCTCTCCATATTTTCCCCCAGTGGTTCTCAATGCTTTAAATTAGATACATTGGTGAAGTTTGGGCATGAAAATTCTGTGCTTCCTGTGTGAAATGACAAGTAAAATAAATGGTGAAATGCGAATCGACCCAGTAGTCTAATGTAAATACTGAGCAAGAGAGAGTTGAAGAGCACAAAAGCAGAGGGGTCCCAATAGAAGTCAAAAATATTCCTTAAGAAGACACGGGCCTTGGGCGGCGCCTGTGGCTCAGTGAGCAGGGCGCTGGCCCCATATACTGGAGGTGGCAGGTTCAAAAAAAACCTGGCCCTGGCTCTGGTTAAAAACTGCAAAAAAAAAAAACAAAAAAAAAAACATGGGCCTTGTATCTAATTTCCTGGTTCATAAAGAATCTTTACTGGACTTGAGTTGGACCCAGGAGCAGGAAGAAGGTAGACAAAAAAACCTGCCTTCTACTTCTAGGGAAGACTGTAGGAGCTTAGTTGAGACAGCTCATAGATGTGTATACAAAGGTACATACTAAGTAGTTTCTGCAAGGTCTTGGTGAAACTTCCCATAGATTCTGGAAATAGACTGACCAAACGTTCTGGTGTATGCCACTGTGTGCTTTATCTTTTGTGTGTGTGTGTTTGCATATTCTTTAGCGATATGTTGGGGGATGTTTTGGTTAAGGGCTGGGTGACAAATGCCATTTTCAAAGAGAGACTTCCCTCACATTCTTCAGAACTGTTGGCACACAGGTCTTGCCCGCAAATAACACTTTGGTTTGGGCCCGATTATTCCTTTAAAGATTGTTTCTACTATAAAAACTTTTACATACTCAGTAGTAAAAGAGATAATTAAGGATGGCGCCTGTAGCACAAGGAGTAGGGAGGGTGCTGGCCCCATGTACTGGAGTGGTGGGTTCAAATCTGGCCCCGGCCAAAAACTGCAACAACAACAACAAAAAAAGAGAGATAATTAAGAGTGGCTCACCTCTGATTTAAGAAGTGCCTGAGGTTCATATCATAATTTGTAAATAATGTGGTTTTTCTCTTAGGGTAAAAGAATAATTCAATTTCATAAATAATAATGTTTGTTGTGAACTCAGTGAAACTTTCTTTTGGTTAAAATGTTGCTCGATTCTGAGGCACAACTGAGACCTGTAATTATGACTCCAAGTCCAGCAATTAGTCTGTTTCTTCCCTTATTTTGGCAGCTTCAGGGAAAATAAAGAAATTCAACTTTAGCTACTCGAGGAGAATCCAGTACTTTTTCAATCACTAGCATTTTCCCAGGGATGAATCTTAACCTGGCTTTCAGAACCAAATGGTTCTACACTCTTCATTATTCCACTCTTCTGCTTCCGAAATCAGATGTGCTGTTTCAGTTTCAGCTGTGAGGTTTTTCCAGTGTCTGAGCTTATTACCATACTTGAGTTGAAGCAGACTCTCATTTACCTACACTCTGCTCTTCTCTCTCCGTCTCGGTTCTTCTGCACGATTTCCCTGTCCTCACTGTCTGTCTGCTTTGTTTTCCTTGCTCATCTTACAGGAGCTTGCCTCCTTGCTGCACGTCTGTCCTCCTCGGGAGGCATTTCGTTGGCTTGTTGTTTGCCGCCCACTGCATTCTAGGGCTGCAAATGCAAATAGGAGAGGGCTTGTGGACATTTCCCATTGTCCTTAAACATCTCGGGAGCTGCACTGTGATGAATTAACTGCAGATTGTAAGAAACAGAGGGGCAAACAGATATGGTCTCTTTTTCTAATCCATGTTATACAATTTTTTTTTGATGGATTTTTTTTTTTTCCTGTGATTCATCTAGTTTCTTTTTTGCTTAGTTTCGGGAAATAAACTGAACCACATTTTATTTTCCTGCTGCTGAGTACCTTGCCCATATCATTTGCCTGGTTTCACATGAAAATACTGGAATTTGACATATATAATAATTTAATTATGATTCATTCAGTTCTGCTCTGCTCTTATTTTATTTTTCAAAGAAGCCCAGAAACCTCAGTTTTTGTATCTTTCTGGTTTTTTCCTCTCTCAGATATGCACTATTGTATTAATTGCTGTATTGCTTTGAAATATCTGAATGCTATCAACAGTATCACTTTCAATCTTAGAGACTGATCAAATAGAGCACACCTCACATAAAAGCTTATCTCTCTTCTTTGAATCCTAAGAGTTGACTAATTGACATGTGTGAGCATTTTGCAATGCAATTCCAAGACCTGATTTTCAGCCTATCTGCCTTTGCTTGCCTAGCACACACTCTATAAAGGAATAGAAGGTTGCCCTTTTCATCTCCCACTCTGGCTCGCACACATTTTCAGATGGCCACAATCAAAATTCTGCAGCTTTCTCTCAGACGTTATGTTCTTTACATGACATCTAGAGGCTAAAATTGATGTGAGCCGTAATTAATCTTTCCACGTGGCTATGCAGACCGTGGGTATATCAGGGATCAGAACCACACTGTCTGCATACTTACACTCACAGAACATCCCAGGCCCAATCAATATTCTGAGCGGTGCACAGTTTGATCCCATCATCCTACGGATATAAAAGATATAGAAAAGAAAGCAGCCTTATGAAGAAAGAAAAGATTTACGAGAACAGAACGCCTTTCTTCTGATTTTACGTTTTATATACAATAAGGCCTGCTGTTAATCGCCACACAAATTGTGAAATAATCTAATTAGTGTTCCTTACATTTACGCATGACAGTCGAAATCCTGCTGGTAATCAATAATGGAAATGTAAAGTGGCCGATTACATTTCTTTTTATTTTCCACCAAAAATTATAAGGGCAAAATTCCTTTTACTGTCCCTCGTGTGCTCTCAAAGCACTCTTCTGGCTCCCACTTTGATCTGCAAATTCACAGCAGGCACAGAAAAGAATTTAACTCGTGTGAAGGATAATTGATACTGTCACAACTTTATATGAAGTAATTCTCTGCATTTGTTCAACCCCAGTTAACATGAATTAGAAGACTCACTGAATCAGTCTAGCTGTAATTAAGGAATTAGTCCAAGGTTTCTTTCCAAATATTTTAAATATTTAGCAAATTTAAATCCCACTATTTTATAATTGAATCATGAAAATAGATGAAAATATTTTAAATCCTTATATCGTGATAACTATATTTTTATACACTTTTTAAAATAATTTTATTAAATCGTAATTGTGTACATTGGTGCAATCATAGGGCAGAATGTGCTTCATATACAATCAGAAACATTTTGATCGTACTGTGAGAGATAGCCTTCATAGCATTTTCTTAATCACTATATAAAGACATTGA
>CAUYRH010056771.1:0-22717 GCA_963574655.1 Perodicticus potto
TTTCTTTTTCTTTTTTTTTTTTGACACAAAGCCTCAAGCTGTCACCCTGGGTAGAGTGCTGCGGCATCACAGCTCACAGCAACCTCCAATCCCTGGGCTCAAGCGAGTCTCCTGCCTCTGCCTCCCAAGTAGCTGGGACTAGAGGCGCCTGCCACAATGCCCGGCTGTTTTTTGGTTGCAGCCATCATTGTTGTTTGTTGGGCTCAGGCTGGATTCGAACCTGCCAACTCAGGTGTATGTGGCTGTCGCCTTAGCCTGTTGAGCCACGGGCGCTGAGCCTCTTCTTCTTATTTTAAAAAATAGCTTTATTGAGATATAATTCTCATACCTTGCAATTCACTCATTTAAAGTATACAATTCAGTGGTTTTTAGCATATTCATAGTTGTGCAAACATCACCACAATCATTTTTAGAACATCATTTCAAAAAAACCTCATAACAGTTAGTAGCCACTCTCCCGTTACTGACTCCCACAGTCCCAGGCAACCGTTAATGTACCTACTTTCTCTACAGATTTGACCTGTTTTGGACATTCTGTAGAACACAGTCTTTTGGGTCTGACTTCTTTCACTTAGCTATGTTTCACGGCTCATCCATGTTGTAGCATGTGTCAGTATTTTATAACTTTTTATTGCCAAACAGTATTCCATTCTACAGATATATTACATTTTTATGTATTCATCAGTTGAGAAACATTTACGTCTCTTTCTCTTTTAAATCCCTGGAGATTTAGAGGACTGGGAAATCTACTTGGAGGAATCACTCATTTTTAATGGTTCTTTGAGATTTAAAAATGAAGATTTTTCTCAGCAGATTCTGGCACTTTTGCTGTTTTAGACAAGTCATTACTTACATACTTTTGCCTTTTCTTTCAATACTTAAATGGTGCTATTGGGGTGATAATAATAGTAGTTATGATAATAATAGCTAACATTTTTGATGCCTTACTATGGGCCTAAAAGTGTTGTAAATACTTTCACTTATTATTCATATCCTCACAGCACCCTCTAAGAACTAGATTTTATTATTATCATAGTTGTACAGATGAGGAAATGGGCACTGAGAGGTTAAGTAACTTGCCTAAAGGTCCATAGCTAGGAGTGGAAAGAGCCAGGATTTGAACCCCTACAGCCTGTTTACAGAACTCATTAGCTCTTACTCAACTACATTGTTGTTTACTGTGCAATGAATTAATAGACAGTAGTATTTCAAGTAAGGACATGACCAGAATATGAAGATTTGATTTTGAATATATTATATTCAAACAGCAAAGTTAACTTGGCTTTCTTTTAAAAAAGGACCTATCACTACAGTGTACAAAGATACATGTTGTTTAGACATTCAGGCACATTTTTTTGTTTGTCCTTGCTAATAGCCTCTAAATTCAGAAATTACATCATTTTCACATCTTTTGATTGTTGGCTTTGTTAGTCACTTAGCTTTCCACATTGCTATTATTCAGAAACCTTGGCTTGAGACAGCTAAAGGTCACTTTTACTTCTCTCTTCAGCCTTCCTTTAATGGTGACTTTTTGTTTGCCGTTTTAAACAGTTAACTTTTCAGTCATAGAGGGAAATACTCTGTACCTCATCCACTCCAAAACTCAGAAAACACAACAATGACTTTTTATAACAACTGTCAAAAAATTTGACCGTCTTAATTGGCATAACTGGATTTTAGTGCACAAATAAGAACCAAAGCACGGTGTTTGGTTAAAGAGATTGATTTATAGTGAAATTGGAAGAGGCATCTGCTGTACAGGATTTTTGATTTAATAGAATTTGTTATAACCAGATCAGCAGAGCATTATTACTGTGGGCCATCTGTTGAGATATGGAAATAGCTTTGTTATATGGAACCAGATGTTGTATACACACACACACACATACACATATAGTGCCATTCTTCTTATTTTAAATAATCTTTTATAGTTAGGTACCTTTGGCTGCTATTCTTTTTGACATATGTATCAATTGATAACCTTAGAATGTGATGTTTTCCAAAGTGGTTTTTATTTAGAAGATCAGAACAAAATAATTGAGGAAAAGCAAATGAGACTCATGGTGTTGAACTTCTGTATGATAACAATATAAAGTATAGAGCAAATATGTATATATGATCTGGGGTAAAAAAGACCCTATTTAGTAAGAACTCTTACTTTGACACCATTAATAGAGGTCTAGTTTCTAATAATAATTAAGCCGCTTCAGTTCTAAGAATTTTACCGTAAATCTAAAGTGATTTCATTTTAGTATAATAAGACTTAAGTACATTAATGCTATACTCTCTGGCTTGTATCTTCTCATCAGTGGATGAAGTAGTCTGTAATGGACTCAGATTTACAGAGTGGGACTCAGACTTATACAGCACAATAACTTTATTAGAACAAAATGTTGGAGAACTCTCTTCTTTTGAGTTGAATGCTGACAATATGGGGATAGGGAAGTTCTTGGGTGGGAATTTTTAGAGAGAGCCTCCAGAAATTGCATGTTGGCAGTTTTTCATTATCTTCAAATCACTGTAGAGAGGGTCATTGAATAATTGACCAACTATTCCAGGATGACCTTATGTCTGAAAGAGATTTTACCCAATAGCTTGATTTCAGCCAAAGTTTTTACCTGGAGTGCAAAGCACAAAGCTGTCCTGAATTCTCCTGCCCAGATAGAATCTTGCTTGGTGGTTATCAAGAAATAAGATTGATCTTTTTATTGATTGGTAGAATATGGTGCTAATGTGACCTTGTAAAATACCTTAGAAGTTGGAATTAGCTTTTTCCTAAGGTTGAGATCCTGCTTTACTTTTACCTTGTTTCTAAAAATTTGTGTTGAAACATAAATTTGTTGGGGGATGAGTACAGAAAGATTGCATGAACAACAGTTTCAAATTCTGTTGACTTATATAGAGATGCTGTGATATGGCAAAAGTAGGTTATTAAGATCTTTGGTTGGTGGGCACATAGGTGCTTATTAAATTATTAAAAAAAACTTTAAAATGTTTCTGTAGAATGTTGGGAAATTAATTACAGGCAACGCAAATACTCAGCAGTCAGGAGAGGGTTGGCTCTTGTGAATGAAGACAATGCAGACTGTCATGGCAGAAGGTGAAATGATACATGGCATCAGTTTCTGCTGTTATGGTTGGATCTGAGTCTTAAACCGTTTACCCGTCTGCCCTATATAAGGAGCTTCTGATGGTATAGTCCCACCATGTATACATGGATAGCAATCACCATCAGAAATGGTACTTATACATATTAGAGGAAGTCATGTTTTATAGTGTTTATTATAGAGGATGTATATTTTCAAAAGATTTCCACCTTACATTTGAATATTTTTTTCAAAAGCATGTTCTCTGATCTGTTGGATTTTGGAGCTTTACAATAGCCTTGTGATACAGGTACAGCAATTAATATTTTTATTGACAAATGGAGAAAATAAGCCAAAATAGTGTCACTCAGTTATTTAGTACTGGAGCAGATACTACAACCCAGACCCTGCATTCTTCTTCTTGTCTTGTACTCTTTTTAGTAGAAAATTGACAAAATTTTGAGGCACACACTTTGGATTTTTGAAGTAAAAGTGAAAGTTGATAGATCCCAAAGGACCTGGACTACTTGGAGCAGAACATATGTTGTGATAGTAGTGACCTTGGGGACACAAAACTAGTGGAAATAACTTCTTTTGTTAAATTTAGGTCCATTTCTAGTTATTAGAAGCATTTTTACTAGAATCTACACTTTTGTCTTTGTAGAATTCTGGAAATATGGCAGGGAAGGGAATATAAAGAATTACTAAACAGTTTTGTTTTCATTTTTTGGGAGTACACATCTATAAAATTTAGACATTGAGAAATTATGTGTGAACCATACATGAGTCTCCTAAGGGTGCTTAGTTTACTACCACAGTGGGAGAACAACTGTCCCTTGCTTGGTGGGTAGGAAGAGTGATAGTATATGAGGAAGTTATAACTGCATAGAAAAGAGTAGGAGAGAATGCATCACAGTGGGTAATGTTAATTTTCTTTTTCTTTTCTTTCTTTCTTTTTTTTTTTGAGATGTGGTCTTGCTCCCTTGCCCTGGATAGAGTGTAGTGACATCATCATAGCTCACTGCAGCCTCAAACTCCTGGGCTCAAGCAGTCCTGCCTAAGTCTCTGGAGTAACTGGGAGGGACTTCAGGTGCACACCACTTGCACACAGCTATTTTTGAGAGACAGTGTCTTGCTGTTGCTCTAGCTCAGTCTGCTGTCAAATTTCTGACCTCAAGCAGTTCTCCCACCTGGGCCTCCCAGAGTGTCAGGATAATGGGTGTGAGCCACAGTGACCACCCCTAGTTGTCTCCTTTGAACCTGTCTGTATTTTCTAAGTTCTCTACAGTGAGCATAAATCATTTTATAGTCAGAAAAAGAAAAGATGTACAATATATGATTTTTATTGTTCAAGTGAGAGTTTGGAAAAATGTGAATCTTAAGACGTTCAAAGAGCAGTTTAAACATTTGATGTTATTAAAGTGTTTTGCTTTCTAAATAATTATGTTAACAAATCAATTTGATAAGTTATTTGATTATAATCTTATGAGTCAAGTTGTGGGTGTATTAAGTGGGTTGAATTTTTCTTTCCATTAGAATTTGGTCCTTTAGCTCTGCCTATCAAAAAACTAATTTTAGTCCTCTGGAATCAAGCAAGACCTTAAATTTACTTACAGTAATTATTTAGCAATAAATGATCTAGAAACAGCATTCTAACTTATCCTGAATATTGATTTAATAAGTATCTACTGATATGCTTCCATTCTCTGATAGGTTTCTAATAAGAGAAACCAAATTGTTAACACTTCTTTAAGGTATGTTTTTTATCAAGGGATAATGTACTTACTCATTTCTCTCATTTGCTGATTTATTCACCAACTGCTATGTCTTAGGCACTCTACTGAATATTGGAGGCACAAGCAAAGGGCAGGTTCCTGCGAGTAAAGACCACAGCTTTTAGTTTGGAAGAGACATCACAAAGATATCCTTAGCATCTGGAAGTCTCCTGTGATTTCTTCTTTCTAGTTTTTAACTAGAAAGGCCAAATGATTATCTTGTTTGTTTGAAGAACATTTAAGGGTTTGTATTTAACAATGTGGAAAGATGACTTTAAGAGGAGCTGATGGCTTCATGATTATTTCTCTGACTGCATAATATTGAAAATCATTGCTCTAAGATAATTTCATCTAAGGAGCATTTCTTTTTGAAGTAGATGACCTAGACATTCAGATTTATATCAGGTTTGCTTTGGGAGCATAATTTAAAAATTTTGTCTTGACTGTTCTTGGATGAAGACACTGTCTTTTCTTCTTTTATCCTCTACATTTAACACTATATAAGACATAGCAGACATCATTATACAGTCATGTGCCATATAATGTTTTAGTCAAGTATGGGCCATATAATTATAGTGGGTAGTCTTGTAAGTATTATAATGGGCTGAAAAATTCCTATTGCCCAGTGACCTCATCATAATGTCGTAGCACAATTATTTTATTTTTTTAAAAGTCTACAGTAGTGTACAGTAATGTCCTACATATATGCTTCCATCACCTGACAAATTTCTAGTAAGAAAAACCAAATTGGGCTCGGCGCCTGTGGCTCAACAGGCTAAGGCACCAGCCATGTACACCTGAGCTGGCGGGTTTGAATCCAGCCGGGCCCGCCAATCAATAATGACGGCTGCAACCAAAAAATGGCCAGGCGTTGTGATGGGCACCTGTAGTCCCAGCTACTTGGGAGGCAGAGGCAGGAGACTTGCTTGAGCCCAGGAATTGGAGGTTGCTGTGAGCTGTGAGCTGTGATGCCATGGGACACTATCCAGAGTGACAGCTTGAGGCTCTGTCTCAAAAAAAAAAAAGAAAAACTAAATAGTTAACACTTCTTTAAGATACTGTTTTTCATGTTCATTCACTACTCACTCACTGACTCACCCAGAGTAGCTTCCAGTCTTACAAGCCCCCTTTATAGTAAGTACCCTGTATAGCCACACCATTTATTTTTATTTATTTATTTATTTGTTTATTATTTATTTTATTTTATTTTATTTTTTTAGGTTACACTGATTGTATTTGTTAGGTAAAGTCCCTCTTATAATCGTGTTTTGTCCCCAAAAGGTGAGCCACACCATTTTTTATCTTTTATATCATATTTTTACTGTACCTTTTCTATTATTTAGATACACAAATACTTAACATTGTCTTACCACAGCCTACAGTATTTTCAGTACAATAACATGCTTTACAGGTTTGTAGCCTAGAAGTAATAGGCTATATTCTCTATCCTAGCCATGTAGTAGGCTATATGTTCAAACTTAGAACATATAGTAGTGCACGCTAGATGTTCACATAATGAAATTGCCTAATAATGCATTTTTCAGAAAGTGTCTTCATTGTTAAGTAATGTGTAGCTATACTAATACATGAAAGGACATTTCTTTCTTTTTTTTTTTTTTTGAGACAGAGTCTCAAGCTGTCACCCTGGGTAGAGTGCTGTGGCGTCACAGCTCACAGCAACCTCAAACTCTTGGGCTCAAGTGATTTTCTTGCCTCAGCCTCCTAAGTAGCTGGTACCATAGGCCCTGCCTCAACGCCTGGCTTTCTTTTTGTTGCAGTTGTTATTGTTGTTTTAGCTGGCCCAGGCTGGGTTCGAACCTGCCAGACTCGGTGTATGTGGCTGGTGTCCTACCCACTGAGCTATGGGTGCCACCCAGGACATTACATTTTTAAACTTAATTTTAAGAATTTCAGTATTGCTACAAATAGATTGTATCAAAAACTACCTTTTGGGGCTGTACCCGTGGTTCAGCGAATAGGGCACCGTCCCCATATACCGAGGGTGGCAGGTTCAAACCTGGCTTCGGCTGAACTGCAAAACAAAAAAATAGCCGGGTGTTGTGGCGGGCACCTGTAGTCCCAGCTACTAAGGATAATTAAGAGACATAGTCTGTTCCTAAGAAATGGTACAAATAAAGAGCCATGGGTTTGCTGAGAAGAAAAAGTGAGTTTGCTTATGATCAAGAAAACTTAATGGAGGAGATAGTGTTTGAATTAAGATAGAGATAGGGCCTTCTGGGCTGAGAGAGCATCATCAAAGAGATCAGGATGCACAATGTGAAATAGAGGAATTGAAAGAGACCCAGGCTGGTTGCTTTCCAAACTGTTCTCCAGAATATTAAAAATGTTCATTGTTGTAGTCCGGTGTGTCCCTGGCACCTGGAGGAGTGTTTGGCAGATAATTGGGATTCAGTGTATATTTGTTGAATGAATGAATATATTGTCACGTTTGGGAAACTGAACACCCTTTTCTTGAAAATTTACAAAGCAGTTTAGGATATTGAACACTTTGGTAAGTCCATCTCAAACTTCTTTGACTATGGAATGCTCATTAACTCTTGAAATCTAGAAAATAGTTTTTACTGGGTTTGTAAAGGTGAGATGGAGGGCTGGAAAGTGTTTTCTTCTCCAAGTGAAACACACCAAATTTCTTTGGTCATTCTGTGCTGAACATTTGGTCTCTAAACTGCTCACCACTCTGATTCTGTAAGCATTCTAGTTTATAATGTTCTTAAAATGTGGTGCTCAAAACAGAACACAATATTTCTGTTATGAACTAACCAGTGAAGAGTATATGGTACTGTTACTCTTCTTTTCTGGATAGTCTTCTGATGAAGCCTAATATTGTATTTTGTTTCTTTTTAGCAGCTGAGTCACTTTCTTGGCTCATATACAGTTCTCATATTAATTTACAAGAAGTTCTTTGAGTAGATTCAGAGATATTTCCTATTAGTAGAGCTAACAAATGAATGCTCATTTTCTTCTGATTGAGTCTAGGCTGTTTTCTCAGAAGTAGTAGTCATTCATTCTTAGCTTCCTGAAATCTGAGAAAGAAAAGAAAAAGAATCAATTGTACATTGCTAGACTTGAGCAACTAACACTGAAAGACTTAAATCCAACTGCTCTTCTGAGTATACTAAAAAATATAAAATATTACCATAATGAACCTCCCTTTACTCATCTTTGAGATTTAGCAAATTAAGATAATTGCTGCATTGCATTGAATATATTTTTTGCTGAAATATTTTAAAGAAAAAAACCTCACTGTATCTTAACAAAATTGTCATCATTGTACCTAACAAAATTGACAATATTTCTTAGGTTATCAACTAATGTCTAACTTATAATCAAATGTCCTAATTATTTAAAATTGGCTTTTTATAGTTGATTTTTAATTGAATCAAGATCCACACAGTGTACATACATTGCATTTAGTTACGTTTCTTAAATCTCTTACCACAGGCCTCCCACTCTCCTTTCTTGGTATAATTTGACTCTTTCTGCTCCTTGGGCCCTTCATGTCTCTATCTGTGCTAAATTCTGTTACTATTCCTTTTGAAATAGCTATCAGATTTTTTTTCCTTCACAATTCAATAGGCAACTTGGAATATTATGTACAAAACAAGTGGTGGGCCTTGTGGGAGATAAAAAGGTCCTTTCGACATGTATATGGCTAACTAGGAGCCAGCATTACAGTGGCAGTACAATATGAAGTGGATTATTTGCCCTCCAATGGGTCATGCCTTGATTATAGTAGCCTCTCATTTTTCCCCTCTGGAAAATGCTGCCAGTGGAATCTTATTAATACATCACTTTAAACAGATCGGGAACCCATAGTTGATTCCTCATGAGTCAAAGCAGACTATTAATTGTACTGTTTATGGCTTGTTGCTTAGTTTTTACTGACTCCCACTATTACCCAAAGTGTAACTCTTCCTAAAGTTACAAACATCTTTTTTTCTTTTTAAATTGAGTTTATATTATCATGTAGAATTTTCTTTTCTCCAACAAGATTATAAACATCTTGCGAGTAGAAATCATGTTGTTTTCTTGTTCTGTATAGTTCTGAGAGCTTAATCACTTTTGGAAGAACCAGGCCTGTTCTTTTCCTGTCTGCTGCTCTCCTAGAGTCAGCTGGAGCTTCTGCCAGTTAAATAATTCCGATCTGAGTCTCTTCTTAACCTCAGAAGTCTCCTTAAAAAGTCCATTCAGTGGTCTAACTGAATCAAAGATGACAAAATACATGGTTTGTATGTTACTCTTCTATCACTGTGTCCATGGCAGACTGATTTTTAGTTGTACTTAGACATGACTGTCTCACTGTAGCACTTCAGTCAGTCACTACATATTGAACATGATTGGCAAATGATACGAAATCTGTCCTTGTCCTAAATCAGTAGTTCCAGAATTAAACTGTGTATCAGAATCGTGTGAGATAATTTCTAATTAATAGATTTCCTGAGTTTCACTCTAGCCTCCTAAATCAGGATTCCTAGGAATGGAATAGAAATGATTCTTAGGAAGTCAGCAGTGGTTTGTAGACTGACTTTGGGGACCACGCAGATAATTTTTATTTGTTAAACACCTTTGGTAATGGAGACTTTAGCGCTTCCTATCTTTTCAGTTGCAGTACAGTATTTCATTCCTCTGGCAACCAATAAGTTCTGATAGGTTCAGTTTACTTTTTAGCAGTATGGTAGGATCTCTTGCTTTGAATTACACCAGGCAAAGCACATGAATCAAATGCCCAAGATAAAGATACGGGATCCAGTGAGGTGGCATATTGAAAGCCTTAAAACCCTTCAGCCCTCCAAAAGCTTATTCCATCTTTGTTGGGTGAATACCTTTAAAAGAGCGAGACTCCCCATCTCTAAAAAAAAATAAACTAAAATAGCTGGGTATTATGGCAGACGCCTGTAGTCCCAGCTGCCTGGGAGGCTGAGGTAAGAAAATTGCTCGAGTTCAAGAGTTTGAGGTTGCTGCAAGCTATAAAACCATGGCACTCTACCGAGTGCAACAAAGTAAGATTGTGTCTCAAAAAAAAAAGTTGTTTAAAAATAATCTTTTGGATTTTTCATATTTCATGTGTATTCAATAAAGGGGGTTTAAACATATAATGTGATTTAACTTTGTTTACCTCTGGTTTTCCTTAAAGATTAATCTACAAGTTGGAAAAAGTTCTTTATTAGACCACATGATATGATTTTGGAACCAGATATTGTGGTTAAGTTATTGAGCAAAGTAGAGAAAACTGAAGCTTCAGGATTATCCAGTGAGTTAATGACAGACCCAGAAATAGAATCATGTGCTATTTGCTTAGGTTATGATTTAGTTTGAAGAGGGTGGCCTGTTATCTGTTTACATAAATTGCAGGAAGTAAGGCTTGGGGTTTGGAAGAAGTTACAACTCTGTGATGTTTGGCCGGAAAGCTCCCTTCCCCCACATTCACCACCTGTTTTATGGACTCTAGTCCTAAAATATGGAGGGAAAAGAGGCAGTTAGTTCAGACTTAAACTTCCTGCTCTTAACACAGTCTCAAAAAGTTGAAACTGATTGTTGATTAGCATGGTTTTTCATCTTCTATTAGTCTTTATCTGGCCCTGATCTTGTTTTAGGAGGAGGGGATATAATACATATAGCCTAAGTAATTGAATTGTAGAAAGTAGTAAAGTGATTTCCTTTAGAATTTTTTTTCTAGGTATATGAAACCTTTTTTATAAACCATACATATATCTTCATTAAACATGTTTAATGAATAAACAGTGTGGTTTGAAAATAAGAGGATCTCACCAGAATGTAAACTTGACTTAATGTTTCAAGGGATTATAGATTTGAAACTAATTGTTATTACTAAAGTTGTTTTCTGGTGAAGTTATTAACTTTTACCCTTTTTTTTTCTTTGGGGGTTGAGGATAGAGCTTTTGGCACTAGTGAGGGAAGAAGCAGGAACATGATAGAATAAGAATTTTTTTTTTTTATAGAGACAGAGTCTCATTTTTTATCGCCCTTCGTAGAGTGCCGTGGCATCACACATAGCTCACAGTAACCTCCAACTCGTGGGCTTAGGCGATTCTCTTGCCTCAGCCTCCTGAGTAGCTGGGACTATAGGCTCCCGTCACAATGCCCAGCTATTTTTGTTTGTTTGTTTTGCAGTTCGGCCGAGGCCGGGTTTGAACCTGCCACCTTTGGTATATGGGGCTGGTGCCCTACTCGCTGAGCCACAGGTGCCGTCCAAGAATATTTGTATTCTTGTTCTTTTGAACTTGCTCTTTTGTTTTTGTAACAACTTTGTTAAGATGTACTTCACATACCACATACAATTTATGTATTTAAAGTGTAGAATTCAATGTTTTTAAATAAATTCACAGGGTTGCACAACCATTGCTACACTGTAGTTTTAGGACTTTTCCCTCCCCCTCTAAAAGAAATACCATATTCACTAGCAGTCAGTTCCTGTTCTTTTATTACCTCTTCTTCCACTGCTAGTCCCAAGAAACTATCAATTTAATTTGTCTACAGGCTTATCACTAATGTAAATTTTCATACTTGGGACATTTGATATAAATGAATCATATGATATGTAGTTTTTTTGTGACTGGTTTCTTTCACTTAGCATGACATTTTCAAGTGTTCTACGTGTAACATATATCCTTCCTTTTTCTTTCTTTTTTTTTTTTTTTGAGACAGAGCTTCAAGCTGTCACCTTGGATGGAGTGCTGTGGCATCACAGCTCACAGCAACCTCCAATTCCTGGGCTCAAGCAAGTCTGCCTCCACCTCCCAAGTAGCTGGGACTACAGGCACCCGCCACAACGCCCAGCCATGTTTTGGTTGCAGCCGTCATTATTGTTTGGCGGCCGGGCTGGATTCGAACCCGCCAGCTCAGGTGTACGTGGCTGGCGCCTTAGCCCGTTGAGCCACAGGCGCCGAGCCTTATCCTTCCTTTTTAATTGTTAAACAGTATTCCATTGTATGCATAAAAACACATTTATCCATTCATCAGTTGATGGGGATTTGTATTATTATTATTTTTTTTTTGTAGAGACAGAGTCTTACTCTGTCGCCCTCGGTAGGGTGCTGTGGAGTCACAGCTCACAGCAACCTCCAGCTCTCGGGCTTAGGCGATTCTTTTGCCTCAGCCTCCCAAGTAGCTGGGACTACAGGTGCCCGCCACAGTGCCCGGCTAATTTTTGATGCAGTTCGGCCGGGGCTGGGTTTGAACCCGCAGCCCTCGGTATATGAGGCTGGCGCCCTACTCGCTGAGCCACAGGCGCTGCCCAACTTTTTTTGTGATTATGATTTAATTCTGCTGTGAACATTCTTGTACAGATTTTTCTGTGGATGTATGTTTTCTTTCTTGGATTTTACACTCTAGGAGTGGAATTGCTGGGTAATATTGTAACTCTTATGATTAGCATTTTGTCAAACTGGCCTGTTTCTCAAAGTAGTTGCATTATTTTATCTTTTAGCTAGCAATGTATGACAGTTTGAGTCTCTCCACATCTTTGTAACACTTGTCTTTTTGGTATCTCATTTCGGTGTACGTTTCCTTAGTGACTAATGATGTTGGACATCTTTTCATATGTTTATTGGGCATTCATATGTCTTCTTGGTAGAAATATCTGTTCAAATCTCTGCCTATTTTTTTTTTTTTTTTGTTTTTTTTGAGACAGAGCCTCAAGCTGTCACCCTGGGTAGAGTGCCATGGCATCACAGCTCACAGCAACCTCCAATTCCTGGGCTCAGGCGAGTCTCCTGTCTCCACCTCCCAAGTAGCTGGGACTACAGGCACCCGCTACAACGCCTGGCCGTTTTTTGGTTGCAGCTGTCATTGTTGTTTGGCGGGCCGGGGCTGGATTTGAACCTGCCAGCTCATGTGTACGTGGCTGGCACCTTAGCCCGCTGAGCCACAGGCGCCGAGCCAACAACAGCTTTTTCTAAACCTGATATTTCATTGTAAAGTTCGGTATCACTTTGCTTCTGGGCAGTCCATAATTGTTTAGAGTTCTAATGCCAGTCAGCAACAAAATTTTGAGGTTTTCTATTCTGAGTCAAGGCCACACCAGCAGTCGCAGTGGCTGCAGTTACTGCAATGATCCCCAAGGTGGCAGCAATCAACAGTTTAATAAAACGTCTGCTTCTTTTTAAAATCTTATCAGCCAGGAGCTGCAATATGGACAGTGCCAGAGAACAGGAAGCCAAACTCCAATACATGCTCTCAGCAAATACAATTATTCCTTGGAAGGGTTAAAACTCACAGAATTGTTCATGCAAGTAAACATTTGACAATTTGAACAAAATGATTCTCCTGTTACTTCATTCCATGTCACATTTCCTTTCAGACATACAAAGAGCCATTGTAAACAAGCCTTAATATATCTTGTTTCTTTCACTTCAAATTTCATTTTATGTATAGTTTTATTTTTATACAATCGTCTGGCCCAGGCTTTTAATGGCTGAAAAGCTGCAGCTACTTTCTACAAATGTATTTGTTTGGGATAAGCAGCAATGCCTGGGGATGGTGGTGAAAATCCACCATTATGCCAATGTATTGGGTAATTAGCCAGTATTCCAATCCTATTTCTGTGCAATGGTGTTTCCAATGAGACTGGTGCCTTAAATGAGGTTTCTAAAAAAGGAACTGGTGTCTAATCAATTACTTCACCACCTGTAGTATTAATAAGCATATAAGGAAATTTTCCTTTACACTTAGTCCAATGTATCCAATCATGAATTTCTATGAATGAATGCATTGTGCAAGGTGGCAATTCAGGATTAGAAAGATCATGGTTATGGTGGAATTTGTCTAAAGAATAGGTAGTTAACATGTATATTTTATTTAATGCATTTAATTCTTTGGGGTTATTTTCACGCAGACTGATCAACAGCTGCATACCCATATTAAGGCAATGTGGTTGGTCTCCAAAGCAAATAGGAGGGCCAGTTACTCTGGTTGTCTAACTGTTGCTGTCCAGTATTGTGTAAATTAAAGTAGGAAACAAAGTGCAACGGCCCACTGCCCCAGGCAGGTGATTAATCCCCAGCTGCGACTTGGTGGGGCCCTCCAGAACATTCTTTCCTTTAGGGGGTAACTTCCTGCATTTTTCAGCAAAGTTGCTTCTGCAAGGGAGAATATCCCCCAAAACTCACATCTAGCCCAAGTACTGGAAATGTTCCTTCTCAGGGCCTCATACTTAAAGGAGCACAAATGAGACTGATTCACCTTACAAGGGTGCAGGGGACTGTGCCCCTTCATATAATTAGAAATAATGGTGCCTTCTTCTTCAGGCTTAAATGGTCCTCTAGTGTCATATGGACCAGGGAGCCAGGATGAATCATTAACATAGATAGGCACAGTAGGTTCCAGCCAGCTAACTCCTTGAATTAAAGAGGGTTAGAGACATAAGTCAAATATTCAAATTTCTGTCCTTCAGCTGGAAGGGACAACAAGGTAAATATTGCCAAAACCAAATTAACAGCATTCCTTTTTTGTTGAGTGTAATACATCAAACCTTGATACTCATGACACAGTTTCTTCACCTGTCCCCATGTCAGCAATGGAGCTTTCATTGTCCAAGGCCTGACAGATCGTCTCTCTCTCCTTGTTGGAGTCAGGTTGATCTTCTCCAGGTTGGCTGTTACTATCTCTGTGGTCCTCATGTCAGTAATGGAACTTTCTTTGTCCGAGGCCTGACAGATTGTATCTCTCTCCTTGTTGGAGTCAGGTTGATCTTCCCCAGGTTGGCTGTTACTGTCTCTGTGGTCTTCTTCTCCATGACTGAGACACAGCTCTTCTGAACCACGTCCGAACTTCAAGTTTTTATCTGGGACCCAAATTTTAGTACATCCTTAAGCATACACTGGACAAGCTGAGGGAGCAATCTTGGAGAAGCTGGCCATGGTATCTGCACAAAGTCCACCCTGCTCACTGTGCTAACATGTTGCGTGAAGTCCCTTATGCATGATCAGTGACACATAGAATAGACCTGCAATTGAAATAATATGGAACAGAGTGGCTACAAGCTCTATGATGGAGGGTAGCCTGAATTCTATCACTTGAGAAATGCTATTGGGAGGTGATTATTGTGTTAGGACTCCTACTGCACTTCCTTGATGTTCTGACATTGAGAAGTAAAATAGATAGCAGGGATCAGGGAGATGGAGAGAGAGTGCTCAGAACAGAGAGGAAGAAACTTGATCAAAGCTGGAGCAGGTCTGGGAGGTCAATTGAAGGACAATTAGTGTCAGTATATAGAGGTTTAGCCAAGGCTGTGAATTTGGGAATCCAGGCTCTAAAATATCCTAGAACTCCCAGGAAGGAGAGGAGGTCATTTTTTGTTCAGAGAAGGGGTAAAGAGGAGATGGCCTGAATGTGATCAGGGGGGATGAGTTTTTCTCATTCCTACAAGAGGATGACAAGGTATTGGACAGAGGGAGAGGTTAACTGGGTTTTGGAAGGGGACACTCTATACACCTTGGTGGTGCAGAAAGAAAGTGAATGGTGTCTTGCCAGGAGACAGTGGGGGAGGGGCTCTGTAAGATCAGGTCATCTATGTACTGAAGAACAGTGGAATTTTTCAGTACAGTTAACTTCTGTAGGTCAGCCTGAAATGCCTGACCAAAGTAATGAGGATGGTCTCTAAATCCTTGTGGAATAACCATCCAGGTGAGTTGTTGGCTGGTGGAGGAATCAGGGACAGTTCAGGTGAAGGCTAAGAGGGGTTGGGAGACTCATGGATGGGGATGGTAAAAAAGGTGTCTTTCAGATCTAAAACTGTGTAGTGGGAGGTATTGGAAGGAATGGTAGATAGTAAGGTATAGGGATTAGGGACTACTGAGTGACTAAGCTGAACAATTTCATCGATGGCCCATAAATCTTACATTAACCGATAAGAACCTTCAGGGTTTTTGTTGTTGTTGTTGTTGTTTGTTTGTTTGTTTTGTACAGACAGAGTCTCACTTTATCGCCCTTGGTAGAGTGCCGTGGCATCACGCAGCTCACAGCAACCTCCAACTCCTGGGCTTAGGCAATTCTCTTGCTTCAGCCTCCCGAGTAGCTGGGACTACAGACACCTGCCACAACGCCCGGCTATTTTTCTGTTTTGCAATTCGGTCGAGGCCAGTTTTGAACCCGCCACCTTTGGTATATCGGGCTGGCACCCTACTCGATGAGCCACAGGCGCACCCCCTTCAGGATTTGTTTTTACAGGAAAGATGGAAGTATTGTAGGAGGAGTTAGTAGGTTTGAGAACACCAGCTGACAGGAGTTTGAAGATAAACTGTTTAATGCCCCTGAGGACCACTGCATGGATTGGGTATTGTTTAAGGGAAGGATGTAAATGTTGGGGTCAGAGGGCAATGAGAATGGGTGAATGGTGGGAGGCTATAGAAGGAAAAGAGGTGTCCCAAACGATGAGGTCTATGGCAAGATTGGATTGAGAGAATGGAGGTGTTGTAGGGGAGGGGTTAGAGAGGAGTAGGATGGGAAGCGAGAGGTGGCAGCTGGCAAGAATCATCAGGGCTGTTTGTAATTTTGAGAGGATGCCTCTGCCTAGTAGGGGAATGGTGCATGGAGGAATGTGAAAAAGAGTGTCCAGAAAGTGAGCACCACAAGGGTGGGGTAGTGTGAGGGTGTAGCAAATGGCCATCAATAAAAACCACCAATATTTGTGTTTGTTGTAAAGTACCTTTGTAGGAGGGTAGAGTAGAGTAAGTGGCCCCAGTATCAATGAGAAAAGAGACTGGCTTACCTTCCATTATCAGAGTTATCTGGAGTTCAGTTTTAGTGATCATTCAAGGGGTCTCCTGCTCCCTCTTCTACTAAAACAACAACAACAGCAACAACAACAAAATAGCTGGGCATTGTAGCAGGCACTTGTAGTCTCTCCCAGGTACTCTGGAGGCTTAGGCAAGAGGATCACCTGCACCCAAGAGTTAGAGGTTGCTGTGAGATATGACACCAGGGCACTCTACCAAGGGTGGCAGAGTGAGACTATCTCAAAAAATAAATAAATAGCCAGGCGTGGTGGCTACATATAAAGATGATATAACTTTAGGATCTAGTGAATACATCTTCACAAGACTATTGCCTCTGTGACTGATGCTGGCCTGGTGTCAGCAGGGCCAGCAGTAAGGAAGGGAAGATGGACATAATGTTAAGAGAGCAGGGATGGACAAACTTAAAGGAATGGTATCTGCATATCAATGCCTCAGACGTTAGTGTTCCAGGTAACCTATAGAATATGCTGGTTCTTTTCTCATGAGCAGCACATACACCTGACCCAGGATTCAGAGAGGCTAAAGGAGGAGACCTGACAAGGGAGGGAGGAGCTTCAGGTCTGGCTGTCCCAAAACAACAAAATGAGCAGTATGTCAGGAACAACTGGCACAAAGTGCAACAACCCCTGACAGATACTTCAGAGCATTAAAATGTTACTTGTTTTCCACCTGCTAAATACTGTGCAAGGTTCTCTTGTGGCCAAGGGGAAGGGAATGTGGATAAATGGTTTAAATGAACTTAGCAAAGTTGAGACATCACAAAGCCACCATAAATGTGTATATGTGTATGTGTGTGTGTATATGTATATTTATAAAGAAATTTTAATTTTTCCCAATTTTTAACTTTTATAACACTCTCAGTTCCCACTTTCCTTTAGAAAGGAGGAAGAGGTTACAAGCTAGTATTATAGACAATAGAGACTCTAATAAGGGTGACAGAGACTGTCTCAAAAAAAATAGTTAAAAAAAGAAAAAATTGGCTCGGCGTCTGTGGCTCAATGGGCTGGGGTGCCAGCCACGTGCACCTGAGCTGGTGGGTAGGAATCCAGCCCGGGCCCGCCAAACAACAATGATGGCTGCAACCAAGAAATGGCCTGGCATTGTGGCGGGCGCCTATAGTCCCAGCTACTTAGAAGGTGGAGGCAGGAGACTCACTTGAGCCCAGGAGTTGGAGGTTGCTGTGAGCTGTGATGCCACAGCACTCTATCCAGGGTGACAGCTTGAGGCTCTGTCTCAAAAAAAATAAATTAATTAAAAAAAAAAAGAAAAAATTGAAATTCTGAAAGGGGATGGAGTAATTACAAAGGAAAAGGTTCTCAAGCCTAAGAATGAGAAAGCAAAAGAAAAGGAAAGACAAAGAGAAGAAAGAAAAATGAGAAAAGAAGGTGTACAAAAGTTTCCACCCAAGGTCCTGAGTGAGAAATTTCTCATTTCTGCAGCCAAAAAGACCTTTGGGAAAAGTAAATCCCTACATTGGCCTCTAGACAGAAATACTTTGGGGGCCCTCACACTTTCATGGGCTCAGAATCAAGGTGCACCCTCAACTCTGTACTCCTATTAGGAGACCTGGGGATTAGGTTAGGGGCCAGGGCCCCTCAGCCACTCTGCTCCTTGTGTCTTCTGTACACTAAGTGGCACCCATGTCCCAGCTCTGGTAAGTTTTGAGAAATTTCCCTCTCTTCTGAAATTTTTAATGTTAAGGCTGGGTGTGGTGGCTCACACCTGTAATCCCAGCATTCTGGGAGGTCGAGGTGGGTGGATTGCCTGGGTTTACAGGTTTGAGACCAGCCTGAGCCAGAGCAAGACTTCATATCTAAAATTAGCCAGGTCTTGTGGCAGGTACCTGTAGTCCCCTCTACTCAGGAGGCTGAGGCAAGAGAATTGCTTGAGCCCAAGAGTTTGAGGTTGCTGTGAGCTATGATGCCACAGCATTCTACCAAGAGTGACAAAGGGAGACTCTGTCTCTAAATAAATAAATAAATACACATAAAGAAATAAATAATACAAAAATTAAGAAAAGAATTTCTAATTAGGGTGGCGCCTGTGGCTCAGTGAGCAGGGTGCCAGCCCCATATACCGAGGGTGATGGGTTCAAATCTGGCCCCAGCCAAATTGCAACAAAAAAATAGCCGGGCGTTGTGGTGGGTGCCTGTAGTCCCAGCTACTCAGGAGGCTGAGGCAGGAGAATCGCCTAAGCCCAGGAGTTGGAGGTTGCTGTGAGCTGTGTGACACCATGGCACTCTACCAAGGGTGATAAAGTGAGACTCTGTCTGTACAAAAAAAAGAATTTCTAATCAAATTGTGACTTCTACCTCTTTCCTTGAGAATGTTATGTGTTCTTAGGGCCATTCTATATATTTAATTAAATCTCTCCCACCAATGTGTCAAATCATAATTCCCTTTAGAAATGAGAGCATACCAGATGGAGAGCTTCTGGAAGCCATACCCTCCCCCAAGGGCAGAAGGTTTTTGCATTAGTAGTGGCCCCCTCTCGTTGCCAAATCGAGTGACTTTCATTTCTTTCTTTCTTTCTTTCTTTTTTTTTCAGACAGAGACTCATTCTGTTGCTTCAATCTAGAGTGCTATGGTTTTATAGCTTATAGCAACCTCAAATTCCTTTCTCAAGCAATCTTCTTGCCTGAACTTTCCCAGGAGCTGGGACTACAGGTCCACACCCTACACACAGCTTATTTTTCTACCTTTAGAAGAGATGGGGGTCTTACTGTTACTCAGGCTGGTCTTCAACTCCTGAACTTAAGCAATTGACAAACTTTGGCCTCCCAGAGTGCTAGGATTACAGGTGTGAGCCACCATGCCTGGCCCAAAGAACCCCATTTCAAAGATCTCTAAACAAGAATTCTTGCTTCTGTGCTTCTTTCCTTATGGTCTTGACATAGTAGTTTGGATTAATCATTGTCATTAGCCAGTTATAATAGGTCTTTGGGAAGATTCTTCCAGAAGTCCACTCTGTGCCAAAGATCCATATAAAAGTGGTTTATTAGAGATGAGTTCCCAGGAGAACCATGAAGAAATTAGGGAAGCAAATACCAAAGGAACAGAAGGCAAGCAAAGGTGAGATTTCAGGGGAAGACACCAGATTTCACCTGTTCCTTCTGGGATCCCAAGTTAAAGAGATGGGCTTTTGTATCTTTGGCCAGTGACTGCCTAAGGGCTGACTTGGGTGGGGGTCAGGTGAACTTGTACAACATACAGTCAACTCCAGACATTTATTCAGTGATGTGGAGGATGGGGGGAGGGTCCCAGTGTGAGCTTTTAGCAGCAAAACAAGCAGAAACTGGAAGATGGAAACACAGCTGATAAAAGGGACCTGAAGTTATGTGGGTAGGCCCACCCATGTCCACTACCTGTAATTAAGTATATTCTCAGAGGACCTAAATTGTATTCCCCCACCCATCCAATTCATTTATGAAGTCCTAACCTTCAATACCTAAGTATGTGACTGTATACAAAGATAGGGTCTTACAATGAGGTCATTAGGATAGACCCTAATACAATTACAATAGGCTGGTGTCCTAATGAGAAGAGGAAATTTGGACACAGAGGAGGATAGAGGGGAGACCAAATGAAAACATAGGAAGAAGATGGCCATCTACAAGCCAAGAAGAGAGAGCCCAGAAGAAACCAGCCCTGTTGACACCTTGAGTTTAACCTTCTAGCCTCCAGAACTATTAGAAAATAAATTGCTGTTGCTTAAGTCACCCAGTCTGGTACTTAACATGTGGCAGCCTCAACAGACAAAAACATTTTCACGTCTTCTAGTGAGACCCAGATCTTAGAGATCATTCAACAAAGCCTGCAAATCTCTCTCATTTGGAATCCCACTGGCCCTCTCTTCTCTTCTGTCTTCAATTCACTACTGCTAAAGTTATAGATACCTATTTTCAGGATACAACTCTTTAAAGAAGAATAAGATTTTATTTTCTTCATGTTTTTGGTGGTTGGCTTTCTAATCAAATAGGTTCTTTTTTATTTCTTCATTCTGGTATTCAAGATGTCTTTTGATATTAATCCTTGCGTGCATTATGTTTCTACTATTCAGGTTGTTGGTGCTATGTATCTGCCCCATCTTAATCTTCCCCAGCATCTGCCTCACCTGGGGGAAGGAGGGACCCCTGTTAATCTGAAAAAGAATGCAGGGAATCCCCCATCCCTCAGGCCAGCCAGCCCAGGCAAAATAGAATTTTGAAAGTGACCCAGAGTAACCTAAAGCTAATTATCATATCATTAACTGTCCATCAAAGTGGTTCCATGCTGAAGTCTGAATCACAAGGTGGCCCAATCCAGACACTATAAAACAAGACCCCAGACTTGGGGAAAGACCAGAGACTGCAAAATAACACAGAAAGACCAGAGTCTTTTATTCTCCTCTTCTTCCTCCGTCTTTTGTTTGTTTCAAGACTGCAAAATAATACAACCTTTTTGGAAGGATATATGGAGAATCCTCAAAGAATTCAAATTAGACCTCCCATTTGATCTCATTACTAGGCATCTACCCAGAAGAAAAAAAAACCTTTTATCATAAGGACATTTGTACTAGACTATTTATCACAGCTCAATTTATAATTGCCAAAACGTGGAAACAACCTAAATGCCCAACCCTGGAATGGATTAACAAGGTGTGGTATATGTATACCATGGAATACTATTCAGCCATTTAAAAATATGGAGAATTGGCTCGGCGCCTGTGGCTCAAGCCGCTAAGGCGCCAGTCACATACAACAGAGCTGGCGGGTTTGTATCTAGCCCAGGCTCGCCAAACAACAATGACGGCTGCAACCAAAAAATGGCCAGGCATTGTGGTGGGTGCCTGTAGTCCCAGCTCCTTGGGAGGCAGGAGAATCGCTGGAGCCCAGGAGTTGGAGGTTGCTGTGAGCTGTGATGCCACAGCACTCTACCCAGGGAAACAGCTTGAGGCTCTATCTCAAAAAAATAAAAAATAGGCTCGGCGCCTGTGGCTCAACGGGCTAAGGCACCAGCCACATACCCCTGAGCTGGCAGGTTCGAATCCAGCCCAGGCCCGCCAAACAACAATGATGGCTGCAACCAAAACATGGCTGGGTGTTGTGGCCGGCGCCTGTAGTCCCAGCTACTTGGGAGGTGGAGGCAAGAGACTCACTTGAGCCCAGGAATTGAAGGTTGCTGTGAGCTGTGATGTTACAGCACTCTATCCAGGGTGACAGTTTGAGGTTCTGTCTAAAAAAAAAATAAAATAAAAAATAAAAAATAAAAATAAAAATATGGAGAATTTACAGCTTTTGTATTAACCTGAATGGAGGTGGAACCCATTCTCCTTAGTAAAGCATCACAAAAATGGAAAAACAATAATACAGGCTCGGCGCCCATAGCACAGTGGTTATGGGTTCAGCCACATCCGCTGAGGCTGGAGGGTTCAAGCCCTGCCCGGGCCAGCTAAACAACTAAACAACAATGACAACTGCAACAACAACAAAGAAAAATAGCCGGGTGATGTGGCAGTCCCAGCTGAGGCAAGAGAATCGCTTGAGAGGCTGAGGCAAGAGAATTGCTTAAGCCTGAGGGTTTGAGGTTTCTGTGAGCTGTGATGCCATGGCATTCTACCGAGGACAACACAGTGAGACTGCCTCAAAAAAAATTCAATGTACTCAATTCTAATATGAAGGCAGTAAATGAACTAATCCACGGGGTGGGATCGGGGAATGAAGGAGAAGGGAGCGGGGAAGGCGGGGGGGATGGTGGTCACAGTGTATGACATACCTCTTGGGGGCAGGACACAATTATAAGAGGGACTTTATCAAACAAGCACAATCAGGGTAACCTAATTCTTTGTACCCTCAACGAATTCCAGACAATAAAATATTTTTATTTATTTATTTATTTATTTATTTATTTATTTATTTATTTATTTATTTGAGACAGAGCCTCAAGCTGTCACCCTGGGTAGAGTGCCGTGGCAACACAGCTCACAGCAACCTCCAATTCCTGGGCTCAAGTGAGTCTCTTGCCTCTGCCTCCCAAGTAGCTGGGACTACAGGCGCCCGCCACAACGCCTGGCCATTTTTTGGTTGCAGCCGTCATTGTT
>CAUYRH010056772.1:0-18220 GCA_963574655.1 Perodicticus potto
ATAAGTGCTTCTGACCTGACGCTGTTCTACCTTTGCCTATTACTGATTATACTAATCAGATTTATGTTTTCCAGAAATGTCATCAAGCCACACGCAATAAAGATGGTTCCAGCCCATGAACCCCTGTATCACTCTCCCTCCAGAGAAACCCTAACTGCCTTCTATCATCGCCGAACTGCCCCCTTCTATCATCGCCCGATTCAGCAGGAAGCAGTTAGATCGAGTCTTCACCCCTTTTCCCTAACAGCAGTTGGAGTTTCTACTCGGAGAGGGAGAATTGATGCAGGTCATTTGGCGCCCTAGCCAGTTCAGCGGAGCTGGCGGACCTGCCGCCTCCTCCTTGGCGGTATCGGTGCTGCGGCAGCCAGCTGAAGAACCAGCGGGCTGGATGACAGGCAAGGAGGGGGACCTCCAACCCCCACCGGAGACTCCAATAGCTAAAAAGGCCGGATAACTGCTGAGGAGACACCTGTGCCTTGGTGTCTCCTTCACTTTACACTTAGGACTAAATGTGGAACCCCCATTTCCGATGCCTAGTTCAATTTCATGTGAATTTCCTAGGCCTCAATTCCATGAATGGACTGTGTCCATTCACTGATACATTCATTCACCTTGCCCCCGGCAGAAGGGACTGTGTTCATTCATTTCCTGGCCAAGGAACCCATATACCTATATATACCCCAAGACTAAAAGCCTAAAGGGGGAGACGGGGAAAGACCAGGAGAGAAACAGAGAGAGCTTTTCTCTCCCCACTTGAGTTCTCTCTCTCTACCAGGAGCTTTAGTGTTTTCTATATTCTTTTCTGTAAATAAATTCTGTCTTACCACTGGGGGGAAAAAAAAATGCCATGAAGGCTATGTTAAACAGTTGGATGAAAACATTTCAGATTGTGTATGAAGCCAGCACATTGCGCCCCTTGATTGCACTAACGTACGCAGCTGTGATTTAATAAAAAAAAAAAAAGAGAGAGAGAGAGAATTGCCTAAGCCCAAGAGTTGGAGGTTGCTCTGAGCTGTGATGCCATGGCATTCTACTGAGGGCAACAAAGTGAAACTCTGTCTCTAAAAAAAAGACACAATCTTTTGCCATCAGAGGTCAGGTACAATTAAAATACTATGTCATAAATGCCCTTTACTGTTGTATTCTCAAGATATATTTTTAAATTTCACAAAAAATTTCTTCTAGTATATTTCATTTGAAGCCATGACTGGACAAAACCATTTTCAGAGGTGTAGAAGGCAGTAAATGTTTTTTTTGAGATGGAGCCTCAAGCTGTCACCCTGGGTCGAGTGCCGTGGCCTCACAGCTCACAGCCACCTCCAATTCCTGGGCTCAAGAGAGTCTCCCGCCTCTGCCTCCCAAGCAGCTGGGACTACAGGTGCCCGCCACAACACCTGGCCATTTTTTGGTTGCAGCCGTCATTGTTGTTTTGGCAGGCCCGGGCTGGATTCGAACCCACCAGCTCAGGTGTACATGGCTTATGCCTTAGCCCATTGAGCCACAGGCGCCGAGCCAAAGGCAGCAAATTTTACCATTTTCATTTAAGTCAATAATTTCTTTTTCTGGCTGAGAGAAGTTATCCCTATGCAACACACCATGTACATGAGCATAAATCCCAGCTGCAGAAACAGAATGCTACACTGTTCTTACTGAGTTGAAGGTACAATAAATGGCTGTCTATGCTTACTCTAATAAAGCTCTCAACTGCTTAGTATCTCCTTGCCAAAAATTTCCCTTCCTCCTTCAGACTGGCATTGCATTCTAATTACACTGTGGATTGGAATGAGACTGGTTGAGAGAAAGGAAAAAAAAAATACTCAGGCACCCCACCTTCTTTCACCCCACTTAAAAAATTATACTAGGCCGGGCACAGTGGCTTACACCTGTAATCTTAGCACTCTGGTAGGCTGAGGTGCATGGATTGCCTGAGCTCACAGGTTTGAAACCAGCCTGAGTCCAGAGCAAGACTTTGTCTCTAAAAATAGCCAGGCATTGTGGCAGGCACCTGTAGTCCCAGCTAGTTGGGAGGCTGAGGCAAGAAGATCATTGAGCCCAAGAGTTTGAGGCTCCTATGAGCTGTGACCCCCTGACACTCTACTGAGGGGGACACAGAAAGACTCTGTCTCAGTGGTACCCGCAGCTCAGTGGGTAGAACGCTGGCCACATGCACCAAGGCTGGCAGGTTCAAACCCGGCTTGGGCCAGCTGGAAAAAAAAATGACAACTGCAACAAAAATTAGCTCAGCATAGTGGTGGGTGCCTGTAGTACCAGCTACTTGGGAGGCTGAGGCAAGAGAATCACTTAAGTTCAAGTGTTTGAGGTTGCTGTGAGCTGTGATGCCATAGCACTCTACTAAGGGCAACACAATGAGACTCCAAAAAAAAAATTTAAAATACTGTTTGTGCGGCTCAAAAGTTGAGCAGAAGGTATTTCTCTGCATCTTCTCTGAACTTATGTTATCTCTGTAAAATAAAACTGAAGTTCAGAACAATATTCCTGCATAAATTCCACCAAGATGGCCCAGCACTTTAAAAATGTCAACTAATATGCACTATTTCCTAACCATTGGCTCATGACAACTTAGATTTTTCTGCTCTGAAAAACAGCCTCTACCTAAACTTCATTTTCATTTCACATTTAGAAGTTTTACAGAAACTTATACACAATATAATTTTTATATGTATGTGCTTTAGTTATTGCTGTTTAAAACAGGTACACTAGGACTGGGCGCAGTGGCTCGTGCCTGTAATCCCAGCACTTGGGAGGCGGAAGCGGGTGGAATGCCTGAGCTCACAGGTTCAAGACCAGCCTGAGCCAGAGCAAGACCTCATCTCTAAAAATAGCCAGGCATTCTGGAGGGCACATGTAGTCCCAGCTACTTGGGAGGCTGAGGCAAGAGAATCACTTAAGCCTAGGAGTTTGAGGTTGCTGTGAGCTATGACGACATAGCATTGTACCAAGGGTGACAAAGTGAGACTGTCTCAAAAAAATAAAAACAGCACTACACAAAGATTCATATTTAAGAGCACTATCACAAAAATTTGCAATGAACAAAAATATCAGATACAATCCTATGTGCATAACAATAATCAAACATTTAAGTAAAGATGGGCAAATAGAGTGGTGAAATATTACAGTCAATAAAAATTATGTAATATATTATCAGAAAAATATTTTCTTAGTATGTTGTCCAAAATTCACTTAGTAAGGAATATGGCATCATGGATAACATTTATCAAATATGTATTATATGCAAGTGTATATCAACTACTGTGTGAAGTAACTAGTAGTTGTAAGATAAGCACCTCTACAAAAAGAAAATTTTTAGTTTTTTTTGTTTTTGACAGAGCCTTAAGCTGTCGCCCTGGGTAGAGTGCTATGGCATCACAGCTCACAGCAACCTCCAACTCCTGAGCTTAAGTGATTCTCCTGCCTCAGCCTCCCATGTAGTTGGGACTACAGGCGTCCACCACAAGGCCCAGCTATTTTTTGGTTGTAGTTGTCATTGTTGTTTGGCAGGCCCAGGCCAGATTTGAACCCACCAGCTCTGGTGTATGTGGCTGGCATCCCAGCCACTTGAGCTACAAGTGCTGAGCCAGAAAATTTTTAGTTTTTTTTTAAATAAAAAAGCTTCAGCTAAAGCCAAGCAGCACATTCGAGGGGGTGGGGATAGGGGAACTTGGCAGTTGTAGCTGAGGCCCAACACATGAATTTTAGATGGGCACATTCAGTCCTCCTAAAGTTTATGTACCTGGCAAGCTTTCAGTAAATGCTGATAAGTGACTCCGAATCTATACGTCTGGCCTTACTCCTCTCCCAAGCTCCAAGCCCACAGTTCAATTGCCTATCATACATACCCATTTAGATAACTCACCAGCACTTCAAATTATACTTACTCAAAACTGAATTCATCAGCTTTCCTAGTGAACGTGCTCTTCCTCCTTTTGACCTCCCTAGGTCTATGACCTGCACCACATGTTTCTAATCAGCCAGAAAGCAAATGTCCTTCTTTTCTCTCTCCCTTTCCCTGATCACCTCACATCTAAAGCAGTTGCCAGGTTATATCAGGTGTTACAATATCGCCTATTTCCATTTCCAATGTTCACATTTAAATAACATATCTAGAGTATTATCTAATGTGCCAAAATACTTCCATCCAGAGTATCTTGCTTAATCCCTACAAGCTTGTGAGTTACCTTCTAATAATCCATGAAAAAGGAAACCACAAGTCAGAGTTGTAGCTTGTCCCCAACTGTCACCTAGTAAATGAGTTTAAGGATGTTGAATTCAGGCTCCTTCCCTCATTCAAAAAGTGGCAATGATTCCAGCCTTCTCTCTCATTAACTCCTAAGCAAGCTCATCCTCCTGGTCCCCTCAAATAAACCCATGATGCTTCTGCCTTTGTCTTTATTCATGATATTCCTATCTCAAATGCTAGTATTCCACTCACTGATCCTCAAAATCTTACCCATTCAAACTTCAACTCCATGTGAAGACTTTTTTGGCTTTCCTTTTTCAGTCTGATTTTGATCTCTCCCTTCCTGTAATCCTCCAACAATACTTTGATTCTACTTATAGTCCCTTCCATTTTGCTTGTATTAAAGTTATTCATGTGATGTCTTACCTGTCCCTCTGTATCATTAAGCTGTAAAGTTCTTGAAGACAAAGGTTGTGATTATTTTATCTCCTAAAAGATTTATATAATATCTTAAACATAGCATGCACTCAAATACATGCCAAATCAATGAAAATTCTAGTAAAACCACTGATAAGATATAAGGATGAACAAACTAAAAGGTAATTAATAAATGAAATTCATTCCTTGTTTCCCTTTTTTTCCTTTTGATTACTTTTACTTTTTTTTAATGAAATCATAAACACATAGATCATGTGTACATTAATGCATTTATGGGGTACATTGTGCTAATTCCATATAGAATTAGGAACGCTTACATCACACTGGTTAATATATACCTCATCTTGTTTACTTAATTATTTTGTTAAGACATTTATACTCTATACTAATAGATCCGACATGTACCTTTGCATTATGCACCATAGGTGTGATCCCACCATTCACCCTCCCTCAATCTGACCTCCCCGTCCCCTCACACAGCCCCCTCCTTCCTCCTTCATCTTGGGCCACAGCTGTAATCTATTCTTCATATGAAAGTATGAGTGATTGTAATTTTTTTCTTTTTCTCTACCAAGGGTGACTCTGTCTCACTTTGTCACCCTTGGTAGAGTTCCGTGGCATCACAGCTCACAGCAACCTCCAACTCTTGGGCTTAGGTGATTCTCTTGCCTCAGCCTCCCAAGTAGCTTGGACTCCAGGTACCCGTCACAATGCCCAGCTATTTTTTTGTTGCAGTTTGGCCGGGGCCAGCTTCGAACCCGCCACCCTCGTATATGGGGCCAGTGCCCAACTCACTGAACCACAGGCGCCGCCTCACTCCTTGCTTCTCTTAACCAATAAGTCATATGTTCAGAATGGCTTCCTTAACTATTAATATCTGTTAAGTACTTGCCTACCTATCCCTTTAGACCCAACTACGTTTTGGGGTTCTTTCCTAACAAAAGATCTCACTAAACCTTCTCTCTCATACACAATAGAAAGGTGCACAACAAGAAATGTTCTCCGTGGTGCCTGTGGCTCAAAGGAGTAGGGCGCCAGCCCCATATGCCGGAGGTGGCGGGTTCAAACCCAGCCCCAGTCAAAAACTGCAAAAAAGGAAAAAAAAAAAAAAAGGAAAATGTTCTCTAGGGTACAGGTGAAACTTACTAAATGCAGAATACAAATGTCTTCATACAATAACTAAGAAAATGCCATGAGGGCTATGTTAAACAGTTTGATAAAAATATTTCAGATTGTTGGGCGGCGCCTGTAGCTCATCGAGTAGGGCGCCGGGCCCATATACCGAAGGTTGCGGGTTCAAACCTGGCCTCAGCTGAACTGCAAAACAGAAAAATAGCTGGGCGTTGTGGAGGTGCCTGTAGTCCCAGCTATCGGGAGGCTGAGGCAAGAGAATCACCTAAGCCCAGGAGTTGGAGGTTGCTGTGAGCTGTGTGATGCCACGGCACTCTACCAAGGGCGATAAAGTGAGACTCTGTCTCTACCAAAAAAAAAAAAAATTTCAGATTGTACCTGAAACCAGAACATTGTACCCCATGATTGCATTAACATACACGGCTATGATTTAATTAAAAAAACAAACGTCCTCTAGTTATATTAGCCTTCTTTCTTTTCTTTCTTTTTTTTTTTTTTTTGTAGAGACAGAGTCTTACTTTATCGCCCTCAGTAGAGTGCCGTGGCATCACACCGCTCACAGCAACCTATTAACTCCTGGGTTTAGGCGATTCTCTTGCCTCAGCCTCCCAAGTAGCTGGGACTATAGGCACCCGCCACAACGCCCGGTTATTCTTTTATTGCAATTTGACCGGGACCAGGTTTGAACCCGCCACCCTCGTAATATGGGGCTAGCGCCCTACCCACTGAGCCACAGACGCCACCCTATATTAGCCTTATTTCTACAACAATGTAAATAAACTTAAGCTTCCAGGTCTTTGCATCCTTCCAGATTCTAAAACCTGTACTCATTCAAATACCTGATGAGCTATTAATAAAGTGAAGTGACAGAGACAGTTTTCCAAATAGGTTCTATATGTAAACATAGACCACTAGCACAAACAGGAAAGAAGACTACAATGACAAAAATCACTATAATGTAGAATAAGAAAATATTTCTATATAACTACATATTTTTGAAATATTTTCTGGGTTAATAGAAAATCGTAAATTAAAAAAAAACTCTTAGAATAGTTTTAGATTTACAGAAAAGTTGCAAAGATAGTACCGTGTTCCCATATACCCCACACTCATTTATCCTATTAATATCTTACATTAATACAGTATACTCAACACAATTAATAAACCAATACTGACATTTTTAACAAAAGTTCATAATTTATTCATATTTCTTTCATTTTTACCAAATGCAGGATATGATACTACATTTAGTCATGTTTCTTAAGTCTCTCCTTGGCTGTGATAGTTTCTCAGACTTTATTACTACTTCTCAGACTTGTTATTCATGACCTTGACAATTCTCAGGAATACTATTGGTTAGGTATTTTGTGGAATGCCCCTCAAATGGGATCTGACTACACTCTCAGTATTAGATTGTGTATACAGGATTTTGGGAGGAAGACCACAAAGACCATTCTCAGAACAGCATATCAAGGGTAAAACTATCAACGTATCACTGTTGATATTAACCTTGACCTGGCTAAAGTAGTATTTCTCAGGTTTCACCACTGCAAAGTTACTCTTTTTCCCCCTTTCCATACTGTACTCTTTGGAAGGAAGTCACCCTGCACAGCCCACACTTCAAAACTAGAGAGTAGTGGGCGGCGCCTGTGGCTCTGTGGGTTGGCCACCGGCCCCATATACCAAGGGTGGCGGGTTCAAGTTCGGCCCCAGTCAAACTGCAACAAAAGATGGCAGGGCGTTGTGGCGGGCACCTGTGGTTCCAGCTGCTTGGGAGGCTGAGGCAGGAGAATCACCTAAGCCCAGGAGCTGGAGGTTGCTATGAGCTGTGACGCCACAGCACTCTACCAAAGAAGACAAAGTGAGACTCTGTCTCTTAAAAAAAAAAACTAGAGAGTTGTGCTCCACCTACACATAAATTCCTTGTAATTCTTTTGCATGGAAATTTGTCTTCTTTCATTTATTGAATCCTTTATATAAGTATGGACTCATATTTATGTTATACTTTGGGTTATAATCCCAACTTTTTCTTTGTTGCTCAATTTGTTCCAGCTTTGGCCATAGGGACCTCTTCAGTTGACTCTTACGTTCCTCTTATCTCCATTGTCGGGAGAGAGGAAGTACACTTTCATACTGTCTAACACTAGAAAATGTTGTATGTTCCCTGCTCCAGCCCTAAAATCAATCATTTCTTCAAGGAGCACTAGGAATTGCCAAATTTTAACATCCAAAAAGACCTTTCTTTTTCAAAATATAAATAGTCAAGCCAATGAACCATTTAGCGCCTAAGATCTTCTGCCACTAGGACATTAAGCTCCATGAAGTCGACAACTTATTTTTCATCTCCACTGTATCCTCAGAGTCTAGAAAACAGTGCACAGTATACACATTCAATAACTATTATAAACACTGAAAATATTAGAAATTCTGAGGCTCCAGAAGTAGACTCAAGATAGACTCACAACATAACTTGCCATTCCAATGAAACCTGCCTAGATTTATCATGTTTAGACTTCTGTTCTAATATCCCTATGTCTAATTCACTGCATTGTTTTACAGTAAACAAAAGGCTTCCTTTTTCCACTGCTCCTTCCTCTTATTTTATTATAAACCAGAAGTTAAGTACTCCCTAGCAAAATTTCCATTGCAAAGGAATATACATCACATTTCCTAGTTTCTTTCTATAATGGCATATTGCCATTTACATCATCCTTTTCCAAGTTCTATTCAAATGCCCATTTCAACTTGCTATGCAAAGTTTAAATGAAAGGCATAATGCCAAATCCTTATCAGCATTAGCAGAAGAAACATTACTGACAATGAAAGTGCCAAAAAATCTATCGACACAAATTTGCACATAATATCCCCCAAACACTCAGTATGTTTGTAAAATAATGCATCTGAAATGTACCAATATCCTTTTATAAATCTGTAACATGTAGATAGAAAAAAGCTCGAGCTAAACAGAGACTACTATCTCAGCCTGTGCAGTTGATAATTCGAAGACACGTTTCCATAGCCCATCTAACTATATACAAAAATAAGCCAAAATTATATAATAGGCTGGTTCGACTAAACAACACTGTATCAATGATACAATTACAATATAAACTAAATAATTTGTAATGGCTTCTTTTCAGAGAAAGTTACTGCAAGGAAAAGAAAACTCACTATTAATACAATCAAAACTCACTATTAACTATTAACTATTAAGAGGCAAATGAGATAATCCTACCCAGAGTCCTACTTTAACCTTGAAAGGATATCAAAATGCTATAAATTGTACTACCTCAATAAAATATAATCAATCGATAGCTAGAGCATGAGCTATAAGCCATAGACAATAAGTGATCTGTGACCATTTTTGTAGTAGGGACCACAGCTGATTAGATAATGAGCAGCTACCAACTCCAGTATGAAATAGTCAGATTGTCTCTCTTAGGGAACTAGAATGGAGAATTAGAAGCCTACAGAGAAAGAAGCACAAGCACTAAGAAACAGGATGGTTCTAGATGGCTCAAGAGAGGCTTTTAGAACAGTCTCAGTTCTTGAGGCTTTCTAGTTCCTGGATCCTGTCCTTCCTAAAGCCAGCTGTGCTTTGTCCTCAAGAATCTCCTTTTCCTTAAGTGACTTGCTTTCCTGTTACAACCGGAAATACCTTCATTAAGACAAAGGTAATCAAGCCACACTTTTTTTTTTTTTTTTGAGACAGAGTCTCACTATGTTGCCCTGGGTAGAGTGCCATGGCGTCCCAGTTCACAGCAACCTCAAACTCTTGGGCTTAAGCGATTCTCTTGCCTCAGCCTCCCAAGTAGCTAGGACTATAGGCGCCCACCACAATGCCCAGCTATTTTTTGGTTGTAGTTGTCATTGATGTTTGGCAGTCCTGAGCTGGATTCCAACCCGCCAGCTCTGGTGTATAAGGCTGGCGCTGAGCTACAGGCAACGGGCCTCAATCCACAATCCTTACCAAAGCACTGTCATAGGCCAAAAAGCACACATAACTAGAAGTACAAATGTGTTAAACCCAAAAATCATTAACAATTACAAGTTAAAATGTTTTCAAATGTTAGTACTAATCCTAAATATCAACAAAAATTTTAAAAAAGAAAAACTGCTATGCAGGTAAGAAAATATGTACACAGTCATAATATATACTATTGTATTCAATGGAGATCTCTATTCTAAACAACACCAGCAAATTAACATTAGTGTTGATTATAGGCCTCCATATGCAGAATTACTATTTACTAGATTATATCTATCACCTTAAAGTCATGGTTCTCAAACTTTAGCATGCATCATTTCTCCTCCTACAGGGCTTGTTAAAGCGCACTGCTGGGCCCTACATCCAGAGTTCCTAATTGGGGAGGTCTACAGTGGGCCACGAGGACCAAGTTCCCAGGTGATGGTGATGCTGATGGTCTGCACAAAACACTTTGGGAATCAGGACCTGAAAGTTAACAGTTTTTAAGTTGGGGGTGGGGAGTAATGAGACAATGATGGTAAAGGGCCCCTCTGAAAATCTGATGAAAACTATGTACTTATATACACACAATTTACAGCGTTTATAGAAATTCAAAAGTTCATCCACACTTTCAAATGATTCTAGGTTAAGAACTTCATTAAAGAAGTAACATATATCCCTGTTTTTCAAATCTACTTAGAACTTTTACTTAAAGGTTATTTCACATATTCATCTTGACTTTTTTACATAAAGACTGTTTTAAAAATTTACCTGAAAATGATCTCACTTTATCATAAAAAATAGATAAAATTACATCTACAAAATAGACAAAATCTACATCTAAATTTAACTAAACAGAAAAAGAAATATACTAAGGAATAATATTGACTACTACATATGACTACGCATGTATTCCCCTCAAAAAAAAAAAAATCTCTAGATTAAAGCTGACATCAAATTAGTTTCTATGAAGAGTCATTTCAAAAAAAAAAAACAAAACACTCTCCATTCAAACCTACCCACAAAGTCCACCATATCTGGACAAAAGTTGAGAAACTCATTCTCTGAAAGCTCCCTGAGCCACTGGAAAAATACAGAAACATAAGCACTTTTATATAAGTTGTAACACTCAGATCACTTATCCTATAGGGTAGATTATTGAGGATTTTTATTTCAAAAGGTTATTAGGCCTTTGTATCCTAGAAAGCATCTATCACAGTGATTGAAATATGACAGACAATATAATAAAATCTGTAAAAAATGATGAAAAACCTTACTATTTCAATATTTTTAGTTCATAAACCTTTCTTCATATTTGGAAAATCCCCAAGAAATTATGTTTTTTTTTTGTTTTTTTTTGAGACAGAGCCTCAAGCTGTTACCCTGGATAGAGTGCCGTAACTTCACAGCTCACAGCAACCTCCAATTCCTGGACTCAAGCGAGTCTCCTGCCTCCCAAGTAGCTGGAACTACAGGTGCCTGCCACAACGCCCGGCCATTTTTTGGTTGCAGCTGTCATTGTTGTTTGGCAGGCCCGGGCTGGATTAGAACCCGCCAGCTCAGGTGTAGGTGGCTGGCGCCTTAGCCCGTTGAGCCACAGGCGCTGAGCCGTGTTTCTTTCTTTTTTTTTTTTTGAGACAGAGTCTCACTTGATGTTTTATTTTTAATAAAGTATTCTTTTATGAAAATTAAAACAAGTTTTATTATTACAGATTAATGTGAGGGTACAAACAACTAGGTTACAATGCTTGCATCTGTTGAGACCCTCTTTTGTTGGGTCCCACACCCAAGAGGTATGCCATACCCCCTTACATTGTTCCCATTAAGTGGGTGCACACCAATTTCCTTCCCTCTCATCCTCCCCACAACTTGAGTTGAGTTTTTCTCTTATGTGGGCATGTAGGAGATCATCTACTGGCTTCATATTTGTATTGAGTACACTGGATACTTGGTTTTCCATTCTTGTGATACTTCACTACGAAGATGTGTTTCAACTCCATCCAGGGTAATGTAAAAGAAAAATACAGAACACTTCACGAATTTGCATGTCATCCTTGTGCAAGGGCCATGCTAATCTTCTCTGTACCATTCCAATTTTAGTATATGTGCTGCCGAGGTGAGCACAAGTTACTTTAAATTATCTAACATTGATATAATTGAAAAACAGAGTTAAGGCTCAGCACCTGTAGCTCAGTGAGTAGGACACAGGCTACATACACTGACTCTGGCAAGTTCGAAACCAGCCTGAGCCGGCTGAGCAACAATGATAACTGCAACAAAAAAATTACCAGGCGGTGTGGTGGGCTACTTGGGAGGCTGAGGCAATAGAATCGCTTAAGCCCAGGAGTTGGAGGTTGCTGTGAGTTGTGACACCACGGCACTTCTACCAAGAGTGACATAGTGAAACTGTCTCAAAAAAAAAAAAAAAAAAAAAGAAATTATTCAACTTTCCTCTTAGTATAAAAATATACATTTTATTTCATAAAATTCTGAGGGTAGACAGCAACATCATTCCCTTTATTATTTTCCGTTAAGAATTATTTAAAAAATTAGTAAGAGGCTCAGCGCCTAAACTCAAGCGGCTAGGGTGTCAGCCACATACACCAGAGCTGGCGGATTTGAATCCAGCCCGGGCCCGCCAAACAACAATGACAACTACAACCAAAAAATAGCCAGGCATTGTGGTGGGCGCCTGTAATCCCAGCTACTTGGGAGGCTGAGGCAAGAGAATCGCTTAAGCCAAAGAGCTGGAGGTTGCCGTGAGCTGTGACGCCACGGCACTCTACCCGGGGGGTGACAGCTTGAGACTCTGTCTCAAAAAAAAAAATTAGTAAGAGATTTTTCAGATTGTGTTTTCTAAAAATGGCCACAGCCATATTTCTATTCTGCCATACTTCCACCATTCTTCCATGTTTCCAAGCCCTGTTACTCCCCCATGAAAAGAGGAAGTCTATTTCCCCTCTCCTTGAAACCATGCAAGCCTTTATAACTGGTCTGACAAACAGAACTTGGCAGAAATGATGCTGCATGATTTCCAAGACTAGAACATTAAAAAACAAAACTATAACAATTTATGCCTGGCTTGCTCTCTCTGGGTACTCACACTGGGAACTGACCCAGGCCACACAGAGAAGCCACTTGTAGGTATTTCAACTCAGAGTCCCAGTTAAGGTTCCATCCAGCTCAACTGCCAGAAATATTAGGGAAGAAATCTTCAGGTAATAATAGACTCCAGCCTTTGAACTACCCCTATTGACAACGAGTAGAGAAGAGACAAACTGATGTGCCAACCTCTACACCTAAGTTAGGAGACAGTTAAACATCAACAGATAATTATCTATTATTTGGTGCTTACCAACCAACAAACCTAGATAACACCAGCCAATCAGGAACACTCAAAGATGTGGCTTTTCTAATACAAAACAAGGAAAGTTCATGATTTTTTGGCTTTAAAAGACCTACCCCATTTTTCCAGCCTTGAGAGCTTGCTTAGATTTTGTGCTAGATCAGGTTCCCTGCATGGCAATAAAGCTTTTTCACTTAGGTACACAACATTTGCCCTCTCAGTCTTTATACTTTAACAGTTTCAGAGGTCCCACAAAGATCATATGATTAAGTTGCCAAGTAAAGGAACAGGTCACCAAAACTTAAGAATGTATTAAACCCGGATTTGGGCAAGTTTTGGGTACCTTCTGATGGCAATTCAGCTGACTTCCTCTCTGAGTTTGTTCTGTTTCACAAGTTTCTGTTTACTCTGGCTCACAGCCATTTGATTTCTTACGGGTAGACATGGAGAGGAAAGGAGGTCTCTTCCTTGAGGGACGCAAAGAGAGATCTATTCTGTGTATGTCTGTTAGTCCACCTATGTCTTGTCTAAGAGATAATGCAGAAAACTAAAAGTTTGGATCACATTCAAGGCCTGCAGAATCTATCTCAACTGCCTAGGTACTCAACGTGTAGATTTGTCTATCAAATCATAATGGAAATCTCCTTTTTAATATTTGTTATAGATCTGACAAGTCAAAGAATCAAGTCCTGCCAGGATCCATGAGTCTTGTATGTTCTTCATTACAGCCCAAATTCACTTACTTGTTCAATACTACAGCATAATCATACCAAAGATAGTTTATAATTGCAGTAGCCACTTTGGGAACATGCAATTTCAACAAGGGCTTATACCCTCATACTGCCCTAGAATCAAAGGAGATAAAACCCCAAAGCAATTGTCTACCTTCTTAAACTGTAATAAGCTGTCTAAGACACCTAATGCCTCAATAACTCAGAATTAACTTCCCTGGCTAAAGATAAAAACGAAGCTCTTTCTCTGTCCCTGACTTCCCACCTTGAAAGCTCAGCCTTTGTCCCATACCTTCCATAGAATCCTGATCTTCTGACCCTTCAAATGAAGACTTCACAATGCTCTCATGATTTCTTTATCATCCTGGGGTTCCCTAATATCTTACTGCCTTAGATATCACGGTACTATCCCCTTTCCTTTTGCTGAGCACCTGTGCAATCTTGGGACATACAATCCCACAAGTTTCCCCATTAAGGATTTGCCCTGACACTTACAAGAAAGTCACTCTATTGTTTTTAAACTCTGTTCCCAGGAAGAATCCCCAAGCCCACTGAGAAGCAAAGGTTTTCTGAGAAGTTTAGAATACTTTTAAACACTTATCTATACTCCTAGGCCCTCCAGAGCATTGCAAACTTACTAATGAGAAGAAAGTTTACAGTGTGTTTCAGGCCACCCCAGAAGGCTTTCTTACCAAATGAGGTGGACCAAAATCCAAAACTGCAAGAAAAATCATTCATTATCAGAAGATTTTAGAAACTTTTAGGCAATATTTCTATATAGACCTAAAGGCAGACCTGGCCTTTAAGCCCTCTTTAATGAATTAAAAACACAAATAGCCAGATTAGTGAGAAGAATTACAGTGGACTGGCAAATAGATTTGACAATAGATTGGCGAACAGATCTAACAGCACTGTTCACACCAGAAGTCCACTGCTTAACTTGCTAGGACAGACCCTTCCTGTTTGCATGTGTGGTACCTTCACCAAGGTGCTTGCTTCTCCCCTCCCTGGATGTGTCTCAATTGCTATGTAAATCTTATTACTTTTTTCTAAGCAACCTTCAATATTTGTCAGCTATCGGCTCAGTGCCTGTGGCTCAATGGGCTAAGGCGCCAGCCACATACACCTGAGCTGGCAGGTTCGAATCCAGCCCAGGCCCGCCAAACAACAATGATGACTGCAACCAAAAAATGGCCGGGCGTTGTGGCGGGTGCCTGCAGTCCCAGCTACTTGGGAGGCTGAGGCAAGAGACTCGCTTGAGCCCAGGAATTGGAGGTTGCTGTGAGCTGTGATGCCACAGCACTCTATCCAGGGTGACAGCTTGAGGCTCTGTCTCAAAAAAAAAAAAAAAAATATTTGTCAGCTATCTTACTTCTTATGAAATCCATTTATTGTTCACTTTGTATATTGCTCTTCAACTCTGCTCAAAACTTAATCTTGCAACATTACCCCCACATCAGAAAATGGGCAACTACATGGTTGTTTAGCAACTCAGGCCAGGAGAATCAATCACATTAATAAACACGTAAACTAGCATTTTAGAACCAAAGAAACCCTATTCAGAAACTACCTATGCTAAGAGCCTAAAATATCCACCAAGGAAGACTACCTTGAGAGAAGAATTTTAACCTAGAGTCTATAAAAGAAACAAATTTAGTGACCTGACTACAAGAAAAATACTTCTTATTCTGAGACCTTGCCTGCTGGTAGAGAAAGAAAGACTTAGGCCTAAGAGAAGATGTAGAAAAAACTCACAAAGACAATAACCCTAGCAGAGAGTAGTGGACCACACCTGTAACCCTTGCACTTTGGGAGGCTGAGGCACGTGGACTGTGTCAGCTCAAGAGCTTGAGATCAGCCTGAGCAAAAGTGAGACCCCATCTCCACCAAAAATATAAAAGTTAGCTGGATATCGGGCAGTTGCGTGTAGTCCCAGCTTCTTGAGAGACTGAGTCAAGAGGATCACCTGAGCCCAAGAATTTGAGGTTGCTATGAACTATGACGCCATGATACTCTAGGCCTAGTGACAGAGTCAGCTCTGTCTCAATAAAAGGAAAAAAAAGACAATACCCCTAAATGTTAGGTTTAGAAGACTGACCTGGGAATCAGAAAAGGAAATAACAAGTACCTAGAAGAAGATATTTAATATTTTAAACAAGTATCAAGCTAAGAGACATGAAATACTTATATTTCAGTTATATGGAGTTTGAGCTCAGAAATGCTCTCACAACATTAAGATTAGCAAGCAGTAAACCTGCCCTCAGTGAACAGGGTAGTTTTACCAGAGGACAATGAATGATAGACTTCAGGTGATCGAAGGGAAAAACAACACCCACCTGTGCCCCTAGCTGGTGAAGAATATAAAGTTAATGCAGATTAAATGGTTAGAAAAATCCTAGGCTTGGGTTTGTTTTTTTTATAAAAGGCTTCCTAAGTCTTCATACCTATAGCCAATTAGGAATTTCTAAAAAGATAAAATCCTACTCAAATTAAATGCCACAAAAGAAAAGGACCCTGTTACTCTGTAAGTGTGCAGAGAACTAATCTGCCAAAACACAAATTAGTTTCTGCCACCACACCCAAACTGGTGCAACAGGTTAGGCGTAAACAGTAAGGCAGAAGAACTGTTAATACCATCAAACCTAAAAATGTATATTTGAAGGCTCTAGGACAACTATGGGTGGAAAGAAAATAAATGATAGTTACCTAGAGTTGAAACAAATTTAGCACAAATAAGTTTTTCAAGCTGTCCTTAGAAAATTAAAAGAACTACCCAGAGTTTGCCTCTCATTAGCTGAACTGATAAGGATAAGAACAAGTTGCTTTTCGAGCTCCTTGAAAGTTCCAGCTAAGAGCTTTCCTTTGTGTGACTGGGGAGAACTTAAGACACATCCCTGGAGGTCCCACTTTCACCAGCACTCAACTATTAATAGCCAGAGTGTCCCTGAAAAAGCAACTGTTAGTCAAATAAAGTAGTAAGTCAAAAAAGGTAAGACAGAAAAAAAGGCTCATGTTAGTTTTATCAATTACCACACCAGTATCCTCACCAATATTGGTTTTGTAAGAGTATTGGGCAAAGACTGGATTTGTACATAAATGGAAGATGAAAACACAGATAGAAATGAAAGCGGACTGTCCTTTTGTAAAAGTCAGACCTGAAAAGAAATGGAGAAGTTAAAGGAAATGGGTTAAGGAAGGACTTTTTAAGATGAGAGACACATGTGGATATTTAAATTCTGAAAGAAGACAAAAAGGCTTGGCGCCTGTAGCTCAGCAGTTAGAGTGCCGGCCACATGCACCAAGTCTGGTGGGTTCAAACCCAACCTGGGCCTGCCAAACAACAATGGCAACTACAAAAAAAAAAAAAAAAAAACAATGCCAGGCATTGTGGCAGGCACCTGTAATCCAGCTATTTGGGAGGCTGAGGCAAAAGAATCGCTTAAGTTCAAGAGTTTGAGGTTGCTATGAGCTGTGACACCACAGCACTCTACTAAAGGCAACATAGTGAGACTCCATCTCCAAAAAAAAAAAAAAAGAAAAGAAAAAGAAAAAAATGAAAGAAGACAAAAAGAGTACTTGATAAGACAAAGTTCCAGTGCCCAGAGAGGGGAATTAAGTAACTTTTGACAGTTGAGGAACACATCTTGACTAGTCTTTGAAAACCAGCCCAGCTCCTAAGATATACTGTTTTTGAACACAAAATACACTTAATCATCCCCTCCCATAGAAAAACCAAAGAAACTTGACAAGACCCTAAATTCTTCTTCTGCCCTTCACTTTCACACTCTCTTTATTGGATATAAGTACTTTCCAGGCACTCTGCTAAACACTTTATATAGATTAACTCATAATTTAATGAGAATTTACTCTGGATTAATAATATTATTCCCACTCTACAGAAGGAAATTACAGATTAGAGCAGTGATTTTTCAACCACTGTTGACACATTAATTACAGACTGCAACAAAAAAATAACGGGGCATTGTGGCAGGCACCTGTAGTCCCAGCTTACTGCTGAGGCTGAGGCAAGAGAATCACCTGAGCCCTGGAGAGTTGGAGGTTGCTGTGAGCTGTGTGATGCCACGCACTCTACCGAGGGCAATAAAGTGAGACTCTGTCCCTACAAAAAAAAAAACAAACTATAACTGATCACACCCCAACATACTCCTAACATTAACCCTCCTAGGGACTGTGCACTCATTAAACCAAGTGCATCTCCAATTGACTTACACTCAGACAGCTGTGAGAAAGAGACACTGGCAAAGGAGAACACATTCTTTTTTTTTTTTTTTGTAGAGACAGTGTCTCAATTTATCGCCCTCAGTAGAGTGCCGTGGCGTCACACAGCTCACAGCAACCTCCAACTCCTTTGCTTGTTGTAGGCATCATGCAATACTAGCAATCTGGGA
>CAUYRH010056774.1:0-28940 GCA_963574655.1 Perodicticus potto
GAAATTTCCAAGTTCCAGGAAGTTACAAATTCCTAAGGGCTGAGTCACCATGGAGAGGACCCTGCAAGTGTATCCTTGTGCTCTCCTTGACAAAACCTGTTCTCCCAGACCTCACCCTTCTCGGGTATCCTCTCTCAGGAGAAGAATAAATCATCTCTTTGGAGTGCTATGATTAATTTTGTCTTCTTTTTTTTTTTTTTTATTGTTGGGGATTCATTGAGGGTACACAGAAGCAGGTTACATTGATTGCTTTTGTTAGATAAGGACCCTCTTATATTTGTGTCCTGCCCCCAAAGGTGAACCCTATCCCTTGATCCCCCACGTCCTCCCTCCTTCCCTTCTTTCACATCTGGCTGATGATGTTTAGAATTTGGCAAAATGGGCATTTACCCCATAAGGAATGCATACGTCCTACCCACTGTTGGGAAACAACAGTTGAAACATTCCATTTTCTCTCCCCTGGAGCTGCCACTTTGGGTACAGCTGTGAGAAGTTTCTTGAATAGACTCCTTAACAAAGTTACATTTGTCCTTGTGGATTATAGTTCAATCCACTATAACTTCTTCCTTATATTCGTCTATGGAGGCTTTTTAAAAAAAAAGACTTCACTGTCTGTTTAGGAACTTACTGCACTGGGCCAATGTTTAAGTGTGTTTATTTCTGCCACTCCCCAATGCCACTAACTTTTCTGCACACAAGTGCTTTCCTTTTCTTTCTTTTTAATTAAGTATTAAATGCTCTGAACCATAATATTTACTTTTACTTTTTTTCTTGACAGATGGGGAGATAGAAATTTGTTGTTGCAAGTAAAATAAGTGACCACAGGAAGGACAATTATCTTAAGTTTTGGTGTTTCAAAACCAGTTATCTTGGGACTGCATCTTTAGAAAATAAACAGAGGTAGTCAAGTGGCTTATTTACATACTGGTGGAATGACCTTTTCACTATGCGGTCTCTAAGCCAGTAGTTTCCTAGTCTGAAAGCTAGGGACAACAACACTTCCTACCTCATATGGTTATTGTGACATGTAAGAGAAATGAAGTGTTTGGAGAGTGCTTAGGATATAGATTACTTATTATTTTTGTGGGAGCACAAGAGCAGTAACAATGTCAAGTGAAGAGGAAGGAGTGATATTTTAGTTCAGACTATAGGCTTCATCAGATGGATTAGCAAAGAATTGAAGAAGTGTCAATGTAATAGAAAAAGGTCACTTATCAAAAAAAAAAAACAACCCATAGTTGATAAGATAATCTGGAAACAGTCACATGATGTGATAAATTACAAAGATTAATATGAGTTCATCACTTTATTTATTGTTTTATTTTTATTTTTATTTTTGTAGAGACAGAGTCTCACTTTATCACCCTGGGTAAAGTGCCGTGGCGTCACACAGCTCACAGCAACCTCCAACGCCTGGGCTTAGGCAATTCTCTTGCCTCAGCCTCCCGAGTAGCTGGAGCTCATCACTTTAAAAAAAAACGATCTGGCTTGGCCCCTGTAGCTCAAGCAGCTAAGGTGCCAGCCACATACACCAGAGCTGATGGGTTCGAATCCAGCCTGGGCCTGCCAAACAACAATGACAACTACAATCAAAAAATAGCCAGGGGTTGTGGCGGGCGCCTATAGTCCCAGCTACCTGGGAGGCTGAGGCAAGAGAATCACTTAAGCCCAGGAGTTGGAGGTTGCTGTGAGCTGTGATGCCACAGCCCTCTACCCAGGGCGAGGCTCTTTCTCAAAAAAAAAAAAAAAAGAATGATCTTTTCCACCTCTATCTCTAAAATATCAGCATTTTGCACACCACCAACTCTCATGTACATTTTGAATTAACATCAAAGATCTCCTGTTAAAGTCAGCTTTTTGTACTTATGACCACCTTTTATACCCTTTATTTCTTTATTGTATTTCAGATTAATGTGAGAGTACAGTTAGGTTACAGTGTTTGCATTGGTTAGGAAGAGTTCTCATAATGTCCTGCAAACAGAAGGTGTGTCACATACCCTTAAACACTGTGCCCATTAAGTGGAAACACACCCATCCTCCTCCCTTCTCAAGCGCAATTGAATAGAGTTTTTCTCTTATGTGGGTGAAGATCATCTACTGGCTTCATATTGGTAGGGAGCACATTGGATACTTGCTTTTCCATTCTTGGGATACTTTACTAAGAAGAATGTGGTTCGATTTCATCCAGGTTAAGACAAAAGATGCAAAGTCTCCATCTTTTTATGGCTGAATAGTATTCCATGAAATACATATACCACAATTTATACACTTTATTTTTTTGAGAAAAGGTCTTGCTCTGTTGCCCAGGCTGGAGCACAATGGTTTCATCACAGCTCACTGCAACTGAAAACTCCTGGGCTGAGTGACTCTCTTGCCTCAGCCTCCTGAGTAGTTGTGAACACAGACACGTGACATCACACCTGGCTAACTGCTTTCATTTTTTTGTATAGATGGGGTCTCCCTGGTCTCAAACCCCTGGCTTTAAGCAATCCCCCCAACCTCAACCTTCTAAAGTGCTGGAGTTATAGGTGTGAGCCACTATGCCCAGCCTATAAAATTTATATCATTTTTTCTCTTTTGCACATTTTTATCCACTTATGACCTTTCACAGACTCAACTGTTTAAATCAATTATTTAAAGAATACCAATATTTTACAATGGCACATGTTAAATCTACTAAGGGCAGAATATAAATACTTTAACACAATAACTAAGAAAATGCAGTGAAGGTTATGTTAACCAGTTTGATGAAAGTATTTCAAGTTGTATATAAAACTAGCATATTATACCCTATAATTGCATTAATGTACACAGTTATGATTTAATAAAAAAAGAAAGAAAAATAAAAAATAAATAAAGAATACCAATATTATTTTCTGCCCAAATTTCCATAATTGTCTAGTGAGAATATTGTATGATCTCAATCTTTCTTTCTTCTCTCTCCTTAGGGTTTTTCCTGCAGTACACACCCTCACTAAATCAGCAGCACCTGAATCCCTGTGTCAGCTTCTGTTTCTAGAAAACCCAATCAATGACACATTGGTGTTAAGTGTGAGCTAGCAGGCAGACTAAGGATGGTAGTCAGGAACTGAATCAACCCCTGCCAGCTGTCATTAGTACTTAATTGCTGCTGACAGGTGAAGTGTTGTTATCAATAATAGCCGGTGTATTGAAGCAGTGAAATTATTAGGCTTTCCAACTGTGGTTGACTGCAATGGGATTGACTGAAAGAGTATGCACTGACTTGAGTCATTTCTGTGGCTTTTGAGAAGCATGGGAGAAGTAATTATAAGGATCACAGAATTGCATAGCTTCTGCTGAACATCATCAATGATTTAAAGTGAAAAAAAAAAAGATAGACTAACATTGATTACTCATCAAGTCAAGGGCATGAGTGAATACTAAAGATCTATGTAGCATTTAAAGAAACCCTCAGGTGTTTAGGAGCTACTCTTATGAGTAGAAGAATTTTCATTCTCATCCCTAGTAAGTTCCTTATGCCAAAGTCAAGGTCCTGAGATGGGAGGAATGAAGCCCTGCAACTTGGGTTAAAGATTCTGAATTAATCTGCAGAACTTTGAACCTCAATTATGTCTGAACTATCTGGGCCTGCAGAAATGGCCAACTCATTCCTGTTACATGATGAGAGTTGCTTTATTTGAAAATGTGGTAAACAGGCAAGTGACTTATTAGACAATGTTTGACCGTTTCAGGATCCATTACCAACTTCTGTCTTGGCAACCAGACCAATAACTAGGGCCAAATCACGGCATGATAAAGGAGAGTCAGTCTGCTGAGGGAAGAGATGGATGTGCTCCAAATGACCTGTAAGACCTCAGAGATATTCCTGGATACAAAACAGGAACTACATCCTGAGGGGGCGTAATCCAGGGGAGCAGAGCATGAAGTAGAATAAGAGAGAGTTTGTTGATGAAGGGGCACTCTCCCATGACATTGGGCTGATGTCCAGTTCTAATAGCTGGTGAGATGGATCTGAGAAGCTTGGAAGCTTGCAAAAAGCAATGGCTTATTTTAAATGAAGTGGAAAATTCAACAGCTAAGTAATCATGTTCCATGGTAGGGCCCTTAAGACATTCCATTTCTCAAGGCACTAAGGAATTCAGTGGTAAGGGTTAGAAACAGCATCATAAAGAAGCTCTGAAATAGCTGTTTTCTATAAGAAGAGACTTACAATAAGAAATTCTATAATAGAACTAGGCTCCCTAACAGCAATCACATGATCTTGGAACACAAGGACCTAACTGTCAAGAAGCAAAGTGGGCAGTAAAGTCAGAATGGCAGCCAGCGGGCCTGACCCAAGGTGCTCTATGAAGTGGATAGTGGAAACTGAGGTGTCTAGAAGCAAGAGATATGGGGATCCAACAAAAGTATTGCATGATATATACAATACAAAATATATATATTACTGGGTGAACAAAAGATTGGGGTCAGCTACCCCAGAGCAAAGACATAATCCCTTGTTTATTTTCCAGATTTCAGGCAGTTCTCAAACCCAGAACCTATCAATTGAAAGAGAGGCCAGCTCCCTTGAGAAAGGACACTGCAACATCATGGCAAGTACACATCATAGTGGTATCCCCAGTTCTCATCCAAAAGGCCCGGGGTCACTTTGTCAGGTCAGCATAAACTGAAGAAGGGACTATTCTTTTGGGGGGGGGAGGAGACAGAGTCTCACTTTATTGCCCTTGGTAGAGTCCTGTGGCATCACAGCTCACAGCAACCTCAAGCCCTTGGGCTTGAGCAATTCTCTTGCCTCAGCCTCCCAAGTAGCTGGGACTACAGGCGCCTGCCACAATGCCTGGCTATTGTCATTGTTTAGCAGGCCTGGATCCTGTTCAAACTCTCCAGTCCTGGTGTATGTGATTAGCGCCCTAGCCCCTAAGCTATGGGCACCAAGCCTGAACAGAGTATCTTTTGAAAGGTATTGGATTCAAGGCCTGAGTTAAACAATGGTATCCAGTGATGTGTTACCCCGTTAGAATAAAGGAGGACATCAGATAATAAATAATCTTGGTCCATTAGGTTTATGGACCCACTAATGGTCATTTTCCTAGTATCTAAATACTCAATTTGAATGGACATATCTAGCAAGTGACAGGACCCTCACATTGGTTTCTTAGACTATGAAAAAAGAACTTTTATAGCAGAAAAGCCCTTAAATTGCCCTTCCAATTCTTGGAAGATTGTAAAATTGAAAACAATACTGTGGCTAGGGGGATTAGCTAAGATTAGTACCATCCTCAAAGACTTGAAGGGTATAGTCTTGGTGATACCCTTTATATCCTCATGTAATTATCCTGTCTGGCCTTTAAAATACAGGGTATATGCCTAGCCCATATAACATACCATAAACTAGGTGTCTTATAAATAATGGAAACTTATTTCTCATAGTTTTGGAGGTGGGAAGATCAAGGTGCCAGCAGATTCAGTATCTGGTGAGGACCTGCTCAGTGCTTCCTACCCCTGTGACTTACTGCTCTGGTCTAGTCTGGATAGAGGAAATGTTTCCAAAAAGAGACACAGCAAGAAGAATCTCCGTAAACTTTAAACCATGGCTGCCACCTGGTCCTTTCAGATTCCTTGTGCTAAAAGGATAGCAGGCAAGGAAAAGAGTCTCCATACTGGTAGGATAATTAACTTGAATGAGACAAGGCTGCTGTTACACAGTAGGGGAAGAGAAGACCCTTTAGCACTTAGTGGATATACTGAAATGTCCCTTGATAACTCCCCTGCCCAAACAGCCTCAGACAGACATTGTAACTAGGACTTCAGACCTCTAAGGAACAAAAATCTGAACAGCACCACCAGTCAAGTCACCTCGCCCAGCAGACCAGCTGAAAGAGAGGGGGAGAACTTAAAGAATGTGTGCAAGGGAAGGGAGATGACGACTTAGCAGTTGTAACCTCAAGACCAAAGACAACGTCAGGAGGTAGGATTTTTCCCATTAAACTTTTTCTTGTAAATTTCTCCATAAGGAAAGAGTAATCAGGATCCAGAATAAGTTATACCCAGAGGAGATAAAATTATTACAAGAGGCAAGTGAATGCAAATGATGCAACGGAAGTCACGCTTATCCAAATAGCCCCGTCAGGGTTGATCTACTTCCTCCCATAGCTGCTGGGAGTGGTGAATGCTTACCAGTCTTCCCTGGGAATTGCCCTCATGTGAAAGGTAATGCCTTGCCCCAGTTTGCACTCCCCTGTCCAAGGGAAAGCCAATAACCAAAGACTGGCTGATGTAGTGGTACAAAGGCCCAGTTCCTTGCCCTAATTCAGAACACATCTGAAGGGCCATCCCAGGTGTAAGAACCTTGTTGTATCCACTGAGGATGTTTTGCAACTGCACTGCAATTCAACTTCTCCCTATGTCCCATCTAGCTTCCTTCACTCTCTTCAAGGCAATGTTCCCAAGACTACTCTCTATTAAACCCCCTACATGAAAATCTCTATCTGTCTTAATTAGTTCAGGATACTGTAGCAATGTACCACAGACAGGGAAGTTTATAAATAATAGAAATTTATTCCTCATACTTCTGAAGGCTGGAAGTCTGAAATCAGGGTGCCAGCAAGATTGTGTTCTTGTAAAGGTCCTCTTCTGGGTTTCAGAGGGCCAACTTCTAGTTGTATCCTCCCTCAGAGGAAAGAGAGTCAGCTAGTTCTCTAGTCTCTCCTTGTAAGAAAGGGTCATCCATGCAGGCTCCAACCTCATTACATCCAAGGACCTAAGTATGTCCCATAGGTCCCACCTCCAAACACCATCACTTTGGGATTAGAGTTTCAACATGAATTTTGGGAGGACACAACCATTCTACCTATTGTACCACTGCAGAGTCTGTTTCCCAGGAAACCCAACCTAAGATAATATCACAGCCACTAAATAAGTTGAGATAATAAAGATATGACACGTAATTTATCACTGGTGTAAACTAACCAACAAGTGACCTAAGAAGAAAAGAAAGTATTCCAACTATACAACCGCACCATGGCAGGCAGGCCATGATGACCCTGAACTGGTGGTCCCTGGGTAAGAGCTGAATCAGTCTTCATAAATATAAAAAAATGTCTCCTAAGTTGAGGTAGCAGTATTGAGTGAAACATATGAAGTCATTAAAGGAATAGTCTAGAACGGCAAGGGCAGGTGAGCAGCCATGGAGAATAAGGAGGAGAAAATGCTTATCTAGTTTAGCCCATTTAGGCCCTGGATTCTTTTTAAAAATTTTAACTTATTCATTATTTCTAAATTTACATACAGTAAAATTCCCTGTGATGTATACCTTTATGAATTTTGCCATATGGGAGGAGTCATTTAGCTACCCCCCATACACACACACAACTAAGATATCAAGCAATTCTATCATTCCGCAAATTGCCTCTGCAGCCCCCCTGTAGACAATCTCTCCTCCCTCAACTCCTGGTGACCACTTACCTATTCTCCATTTCTATTCTTTTTTGGCCCCAGTGTTGAAGGAATTTCTTTCTGCAGTAGGTCCTTGGTCTCAGAGATTTGAAGAATGAACCCAAAGACTACAGAGATCAGTGATAAGATAGGATTTATTACAAAGAAAGGAAGACAGAAGAAGTAAAAAGCACTAGAGGTTCTGGGAGAGGGAAAGACCCAAGTGGGAAGTCTCACCTGGGTCTTTTTTCTAGAGGGATATAAGGTCTTGAGAACTTAGTAGGACTTAGTAGATAGAAAATGCCTTTTCAATGTTGATGAGTGTATTAACAAATGAATGCAGTCCCTTCAGCTCCAGGCAAAATGGCAGGGCATCCACTTCAAAAGAGGCCCAGTTGGCTTACAAGAAATTGTCCAGGCCTAGGAAAGGGGGTCACTGTCCAACCCTGAATGGAGAAACCCTATATCACTAGAATCTTGACTGTAACCATTAATAAAGGTCTAGCTTGTCCTAATACCTGCAAGAATTATTCAAATCAGAACTTGTTGAGCATGACTGAAAGAATGCTGACTTAAGCATGGATCTATTTACACTAGCACAAGCTTTAGTGAGAAAGTAATATAGATTCTCAGGGCAAAACCTTAGCTAAGGTGGTCAGAAGTATTTCTGTCCTGGCCTATCTTGGCACAGATTCCTCTGCTCCTATTTTGTCAGAGTTCTGCTAATTTCTTTCCCAATATCTCTTCCTGCCCCTCATAAATTGCCTCTTTGTATAATACTCTTAATGCCAGTTGCATATTTTTTTTTAATTTTCCAATGCCAAAAGATCCTTTTAAGCACTAAATCATTGTCACTGAATTGCTGAAGGCTACTCTCTGATGACCTCTACCAAATGCCAACTGCCTATTCAGTTCCTGCAGCTCCCAGCCTCTTTCCATCTGAGCCCTGCACTCTGTGCCCCCTGCCTCAGGTACTAGTTGCTTCTCAACCTGAGTGTTCTGCCTTTGGTTCTCTAGTTTGCCCCATCTGTGTCCTGAGTACACCTTGAAACAGGAGGGTTTAAGTACTAAAGTCCAACTTCCAGCCTGGTTACTATAGCCGCATTGTATTCCTGTTTGGCCATTTCACACCCACTGGGAACTCTGACTCATGAATTGCACAGTGTGATTGAGTTTCCCAGGAGTAGAAAATATTAATAAAAACCAGGAATAACAAGAAAATGTACAGGTTAGTTCCTGCGCCTACTGCAGCTATAGCAACAACACCTAAAGTTAATAAAGTGACTGGCAGGCTGTAATTGCAACGTGGCTTTAACAACCTTTGATTTGAAAATTTGGTGTAGGCCTTTTCTCAGGCATATTAGAGGAACCACACGGGGTTATAGGTCTGAATCCACCTTGAAGGACTCTTCAGTTTCCTAGTTTTAGCTAATCTTTCTCACAGTATCCCTGAGGGAGACATGTTCAAAGGGACAAAGGAAAACCAAGGAGCATTTCGGTCCTAGGCCCGGTTTTCCAGGACAGTGCTAAATGTCAAGTGTAATTATTAATAGCACCTTTTTTACTCTAGAGCATACCCACTTTGACGACAAATCACATGTCTACCCTAATTATATGTAGCATACATATACAATATATTACCCTCACTATCCCCACAGCTTTGGAGGGAATATGATACCATCAGAAATTAGACAGACAAGGAGAGGAGAAGAAGGTGAAGGAAAGGAATGAAACTCATTTCTACTATTGATCAACAAGTAAAATCAGCAGCCAGTATTTTGCAAAGTCTCTCAGAGTAGAAAAATATACTCATGGAGGGGGTTGGAGGGTCTTAGGGTAGAATTTGAATTTTTACAAATGTAGAGACTAAAGATAAATATTATGTCTCCAAAAACTAGATAGAAATGTGGTCAAGCGGGAAGGAGATGTGGGAAAGCCACACAGATCGGAACAGAACAGAGACCAATCTGTTCGACCAATAGTTGCGAACTAGCGCTGTATGGTGTTATCAGTTCCGATGCACGTTAAAAGATATATTAAAAGACAACTAGTTCTTATTCTAATGTGGGTTTAGTCATTCTCAACAAATCTATTCTTAGTTTTGTAAAATCCTGAGTTCAAAAGCCTTAACTAGGATAAGTGGAACTGACCTGAGTTTTACAATAACAATTCTAATACCCATAGTTGAAAAAACCAGACAAACAGCATTGTTAACAAAATGCTCTCTTAACATAGCTTATTCCTGTCAAGGTATGTCACATATTACAAAATTCCTTGGTCATTCTATGCTTGTTCGGATAACAGAGAGACAGTTTGGCAGCTTTACCACTGTGTACATAAAATGTCATTTGAGATATTGATGAGAAAGATAAGTCACATATAAGAAAGCAAGCTGGTTCTGCAATTCTACTTGAGGGCATTTTTAGTCCTTTTGACTTTTGGTTTAGTTTATTCCTTGGAAACTGAATTTGTGTGCCAGGTAAGCTAGGGTGTGATTAGGTTATATGGTTCCTGTAATAAAATATGAATTGATGTTGTAGTCAGCTCTATTTTTGCTGTGGTGAACCCCATACTTATTCCTACCATTAAGTATCTTATGCCCTTGTAAAAATCATTTAACTTCTCTGGGCCCAGGGTTCCTTACCTCAAGACATAAATGAGAGCTTGGATTTCACTAGGTGTTATCTAAGGTTCTTTCCAGCTCTGTGATTTTATATGTTTCCAGGTATCTGTGTTTATCATTCTTAAGTTTATGCAACCAACTCCTGAGGAAGAGAGGAACTTTAAGTTCATTCAGGATAATACCTAAGGCAAAAAGTAAACAAAAGATAAAACATTGATTGAGCACTTTAGGCAACTTGGAGGAGGGTCTCTCGGGGAAGGCTTCCTTCCTCCAACTCTTTCTTCCTAGAAAAGACTGATGATTGGTCAGATTATATAGGAGTCTGTCTGGACCACCTGCCTTAGGGGTGGGACCATCATGCATTAAAGCTACCCAAGAGCTAGCATGAATTCTCCCTTCCTTCTTATACTTAGAAGGTTTATCCTAGCTGACTCTTGTCTCAAATTTGTATCAAATCTCCCACACAAGCAAAAACTATGAAAAACTAAGCCAAGTTACACTGGCTTTCTTGCCCTCTTCTCTCTCCTGAGTGCTGAAGTTCTTCTTGCAGGACTCCTGTCCTTTTTGCCTCCTTCTTTTTGTAATATAAGATCCTGGTATTCAGATGTAAGCCACATTCCCCTATCAAACATGCCAGAAGGGAGGGAGTGGAGCGTGAGGTTGGAGGCCCAAGTAGGGCTACTGTCCAGCAGCCCTACCCTAGTTATATACAATATGTTAGCATGTCATACAACATTCCCTCAAGCAGAAAGAATCACTCTATGCTTGTGGTCCCGATTGAAAATGGGTCTCCTCATTGGTCAAAGTTATGATGCTCACAGTACTGGTCCCAGCCCAGCAATAGCTATTACTTAATCATATGTGAGCTATTTTCATTTACACAGCTGTGATGGCCCTGAAGAATAATTTTCCCTTTACTTTATAGTTCCTGTAGCAGCTTAGGTAATGTCTCTAGATAAGTTCAAAATTCAATATACTTCAGAAATTAAAACTTCCCAGTATTTGACTTCAGAAAAGTGATTTTTTGGAACATGTCCTACACAACATCCAAATCCAAGTAAAACAGTTGTTCTCCCCTTACATTTATGAACTTTGTCCTCATAAGGTTAATACAGAAGTTGAATTCTTTCTATTCACTTAGGCCAAACTACAGTGGCTTCTGTTCTTAGACAACAGAGCAACTCCTTAAATTCTTGGATATGTCCCTCGCAGTGTGAATTCTTATTGCTGAGGACTTAGAGCTTTGTATCTGCTCTGTTCTTGCTTCTGTACAAGCTCATTGAGGCCTATATCAATCAAGGTGCAAGTTGCATGTAAAACTGCCATGATCTTAGGAATATTGGCTTGGGAAGCTCTCCATCTACTTTGTTGGTCTTTGCCCAGTGTCAGCTTTCTTGGACTCCACCTCATTCAGTTACAGGCTTTGCTGTTTTTGTTTTTTTTAACCTAAATTTGATCATGTGACCAATTTCTAGCTGTATACCCCACCTCTCTTAGAATTTGGCTTTATGTCATTATCTTTATTTTATTTATTTATTTATTTATTTATTTTTGAGACAGAGCCTCAAGCTGTCACCCTGGATAGAGTGCCGTGGCATCACAGCTCCAGCAACCTCCAATTCCTGGGCTTAAGCGAGTCTCTTGCCTCTGCTTCCCAAGTAGCTGGGACTACAGGTGCCCACTACAACCCCCGGCCATTTTTTTATTGCAGCCGTCATTGCTGTTTGGTGGGCCCGGGCTGGATTTGAACCCGCCAGCTCAGGTGTACGTGGCTGGCGCCTTAGCCCATTGAGCCACAGGCACCGAGCCATGTCATTATCTTTAGGTAAAAGCTGATTTTTTTTTTTTTTTGCAGTTCGGCTGAGGCCAGATTTGAACCCACCACCTTCAGTATATGGGGCTGGCGCCCTACTTGATGAGCCACAGGAGCCACCCATCTTTAGGTAAAAGCTAAAGGGAAAGGAAGCCCATTGACATATTTCATGTAATATGGTCAGCCTTCTGCAGGGGAGGAGCAAACAGGATAGAGAAGGGTAGAGAGGAAGAAAAAAATGGAAGAAATCTAGCACAACAGCAAACTGAAATGTTAGGCATTTTGCTCTTGTCTGAGATTTTCTTTCTCTTTGACCCTGAAACTTTGTTCTTTCACCAAGCAATAGAGATTCTTTACAGCAGTGGTTCTCAACCTTCCTAATGCTGCAGCCCTTTAATATAGTTCCTGTGGGTTGCAACCCACAGGTTGTGAACTGCTGCTTTACAGCCTCATCCAGAAGATCCTCCAAAGAAGTTCACACATGTTGAAGTTCTAAGGTGGACACAGCTAGGCATGCCAAGGTGGAACCCTTACCTCACAAAACAGTGACTCCCAAAGGTATATTTTTCTGAGCATGAGAATCTGTCACTTTCACTGAGAGTGAAAGAATGAAAGGAAGAGAGAATTCATTCATAGAACCACAAATTCTCTTTCTTTCATTCTTTCAATGTATAGAAAATAATCAATATTTACTCAGTGCTAACAGAGAAGCTGCCATGGTAGTTCTGAAACATCAGTCTCATAGGTCGTCTGGAAGGTCACATATTTTCAGAGTCATCTCTTTAAAATGTATTCAAGGACTATGTATAAGCCATTGTGTTAAGTGTTAGGGTTGTTATGGACCGAATGTTCCCCTCGCCAAAATTTATATGTTGACATCCTAACCCTAAATGTAGCAGTATTTTGAGATAGGTCTTATATAAGGAGGCAATTAAGATTAAATAAGAATCCCTGCTACTCAGGAGGCTGAGGTATAAGGATAATTTAAGTCTAGGAGTTTGAAGTTGCAGGGAGCTATGATTGTGCCACTGCACCCCAGCTTGAGCAACAAAGCAATATTCCATTTCTTACCAAAAAAAAAAAAAGTTAAATGATGTCCCATGGTTCTATAGAATTACTATCCTTACAAGAAGTAACACCAGGCTCGGCGCCTGTGGCTCAATGGGCTAAGGCACCAGCCACGTACACCTGAGCTGGCTGGTTCGAATCCAGCCCAGGCCCGCCAAACAACGATGACGGCTGCAACCAAAAAATGGCCAGGCATTGTGGCGGGTGCCTGTAGTCCCAGCTACTTGGGAGGCGGAGGCAAGAGACTTGCTTGAGCCCAGGAATTGGAGGTTGCTGTGAGCTGTGATGCCACAGTACTCTATCCAGGGTGACAGCTTGAGGCTCTGTCTCAAAAAGAAAAAAAAAAAAAAGAAGTAACACCAGAGCATCCCCTCCCCCACCCTCCTCACACACAAGAAAGGTCAATTCAGAACAGTGCAAAAATGCAGCCTTCTTCAAGCCAGGAAGAGAGACTCACCAGAAACTTCCAGTTTCCAGAACTGTGAGATATACATTTCTGCTGTTTAAGCTACACATGGTATTTTGTTATAGCAGCCCAGCTGACTAATACAGGGGCATAAAATAATTTCTCCCCTAGAAGATGAGTACAATTAATCAAAGAACACATTCTAATTACTTCTCAGAGGACATTCTATTGAAATGGAAGTGAGCCTGATTATACGTAGAATAAAAGGAATATTAAAAAGACCAATTCTGTTTGTGTTCTTATCTGCTAACTCTCTCACTGGGTTCTACCATTTCTCTGTGTTTGTGCTGGGATCCACTAGACAAGTTGGGCCTTGAGAAAGAAAAAGTGTGGAATGAAAAGAAAAAAAGAGTTTTGACACCAAAGCTAAAACCAACCTTCGAACTTGAGGAATAGCAAAAGCAAATGTGAGAAGTTTGAAAGGGGACCTTTTAACTCAGGGAGCTTGAGTAATGAGGTATGACTGAAAGTGTTGCATATTTTATAGTCTACATTCTGGAATCTGCAGTCAGTGTATCAGAAGTGGTTGACATGTCCACTGTGATCTGGGAATTATGTGATGCAGCTACATTCATTATTTTATTGACCCAGTTGGTAAGAGTCTTCTGCTTGTTTATTATGAAAAGCAGAAACGTTAAAAACTCTTCCTTTGATATCTGTACCACTTAGCAATAGAGTGTTCGTGGCTACAACATTTAACTAAGCTATTAAAATGATCAAGAAAAACTTTTGAAAGGGTTTATTGTGACTATCACAGACAGGTTGGTCCTGCCATATGATTAAAGAAATTCTCGAATTTATAGCTTTTATAGGATGATACAGCTTGATGACATAAATTTTATTTGATTTGTGAAAAAACTTTCTCTCTGAGCAATGACTGGTGAGATTTTTAAATGCTTCTTTAAGGAATTCAATAATTTTTTTATGTTCTAACTAGGCAAAACAGAGACATTCAGGACCTTAATACAGTATATTTAGGCATCTTAAGTTATTAGAACTGTATTAGTGTAGAGCTCCTTAATGTAACTGATTGAGTATCCTCTTAGAAACTGCATAAATTATTAATTATAAAGCTGTATTGATGGGTTTGCAATGTAATTAAAGGTCATTAGTATGACAATAATAATACAAAGGACTGGGGAGGAAATGAAGTAATATCAAGCAAAGTTTTTGTACACTATTAAAATTAAGTTGGTATTAATCTGCATTTGGTTGCTTAAGTTGTTAATTGTGATCTCCAAGGAAACCACCAAGAATATTACTCAAAAAATATAGCAAAACAAATAACTAAGGGAATTAAAATGATATACTAGAAAATATTTAACACAAAAGAAGTAATAAAAGAACAGAGAAACAAAAAAGATGTAAGACTTATATAAAACAAATAGAAAATGGCAGACATACATCCTACCTCATAGTAAACATTATTCATCTAGTGCAGTGGTTTTCAACCTGTGGGTTGCAACCTCTTTGTAACAATAAAAATACATTGCAGCATTAGGAAGGTTGAGAACCACTGATCTAGTGCAGTAAACACCCCAATCAAAAGGCAGGGAATTGTAGAATGAATAAAAAGATGATTAAACTAATGCTATTTGCAAAAGATACACAAACATACAAAATAAGCTGAAGTAAAAGAATAGCAAAAGTCAGAGTGTGCAAATAGCAAATAAAAGAGCCAGAGTGATTATGCTGATATGAGACAAAACAGACTTAAAATAAGAAGTGTTAGAGACAAGGAATTATTTTTCATAATAAAAGGACCTATCCATTAGGAACATGAAGAAAAGGGTCAATTTAGTAAGAACATAATAATTATTAATATACAGTAGATCCTCCATAGTTGACTACCACACTACATTGACCACTGCTTTAAGTTGACCTAATTTTTTTTTTTTTTTTTGCAGTTTTTGGCCAGGGCTGGATTTGAACCCACCACCTCCAGCATATGGGGCTAGCACCCTACTCCTTTGAGCCACAGGCGCCACCCAGTTGACCTAATTTTTATAGACTGGACATGCACTACATGTACTTATCAGTACGGTAGGCCTAGTTCCTTATGTTGACCACTTCCATATGTTGACTAGTTTGTTTGTTCCGGTGTTTGGGTGGCCAACTTACAGAGGTTATACTGTATATATACCTAATAATAGACCCCAAAATACATAAAGCAAAAAATTGAGAGAACTGAAAGGAGAAATAGACAATTCAACAATAATAGCTGGAGATTTTAATCACCCAGGTTCAATAATGGATACAACTAATGGATTACCAATAAGAAAGTAGAAGATTTGAAAAATCATATAAAACAAATAGTCCTAACAAACATCTATGAGACACTCCACCTAAAACAACAGTATATACATTCTACTCAGGTACTGGTGGAATGTTCTTTAGGAAAGATCATATGTTACAGCATATGACAAATAAATTTAAAGTATTGAAATAATACAAAGTCTGTTCTCCAACAAAAATGGAATAAAAATTAAAAATCAATAACAGAAAGAAATTTGGAAAATTCCCAAATATATGGAAAATGAACAACATTCTCTTAAATGATCAGTTGGTCAAAGAAGAAATCAAAGGCAAATTAGAAAACACTTGCAAATAAAGTAAAATGAAAAGACAATATAACAAAAATTATGGAACACAGCTAAAGTTAGTTAGGGAGAAATTTATAGCTGTAAAGACCTACATTTAAAGAGAAGATAGATTTCAAGTAAATAGGTTAAACTTGCACCTTAATAAACTAAAAAAAAGAAGAATAAATTAAAACCAAATCAAGAAGATACAATAAGGTAATAAAGATTAGTGTGGAAATAAACAGAAGGCTCAGCACCCGTCGCACAGTGGTTATGGCGCCAGCCACATACACGGAGGTTGGCAGGTTCAAACCAGTTGGGGCCAGCAAAACAACTGCAATAAAAAAATAGCCGGGAGTTGTAGGGGGCACCTGTAGTCCAGCTACTTGGGAGGCTGAGGCAAGAGAATCACTTAAGCCCAAGAATTGGAGGATGCTGTGAGCTGTGATGCCATGGCACTCTACCAAGGGCAACCTAGTGAAACTCTGTCTCAAAAAAAAAAAAAAAAAGAAAGAAAAGAAAAGAAAACCCAGAAAAATGAAGCTGGAGATTGGTTCTTTGACACAATCCATAAAATTGACAAATCTTTAGATGGGAGAGGAGCAAGATATCGGCTGAGTAACAGCTTCCTTGCAACTGGGCATGGTGAGACTGGGGAGAAAAGACTCCAGGCATCTCTGGCTGGTGGTATCTGCCCAGAAATGTCCCTTTGAGGACACAGGGAGTCAGTGAGAGACTTCTGGGCCCCACAAGGAGGACAAAAGCAGTGGGGAACTGGCAAGTGGTTGCATGTGTTCCTTTGGTCTAACCCGGCAGGCAGCTGTAAGTAGAGCAGCAGTGAGATTGCAAACTAGAAAGGCCTTATCTGTGAGTTGTTTGTTTTTTTGGACTTAGCACTCAGTTGAACTACCTTGGGAGAACTTGGGCGAGAGTGCAGAGGACTTTTCTAGTTTAAATATAATTTTCCATTGTTGCCTTCCTTAACAATTAGAACTTCACTTTTGCTAGTGTTTCTACCCATATTATTTGGTTTTCCCCCCAATTTTATCCCATAAAGTTTTCTGTTTGCTTGGTTTGGTTTGATTTATTGCATTTTTGCCTTTCCTTCCACTTGGTGGAGGTGGGTTACTGTGTCTGAACAGGCTGTAAAAGAGCTACTCACCTCAATGGGAACTACCCAACCTGGCATCCCCAGAGGTTAGAGGTTTTTAGGGTGGGATCAAAGTACCCTGCTGTACACCTATATTGCATCTGTCTCCCTCTTTCTGTGCCTCTCTTCTTTTTGTCAATATTCCCTTTTTCTCACCCCCGCTCCTTTCTCTTTTTTCTTTCCTTTTTTCTCTTTTTCTTTATTCTCTTCTTGCTCTTCAATCTTCTCATCCTTCTGGTCCTGTACCAAAAGGACTCATCAAAACCCTAGACCAGAGGCATGGTGCCTTAAAGAGCAAGAGGAAGTGAAAGGAAAATTAGGGCAAGGAAATAGATAAAAGAAAACACTCATGAGGAAGAATCAGCAGAAAAATCCAGGAAACATGAAAAACCACCCCAGTGCAATCCCTCGAAGGGACCATGAGATAGCTACTGCAGAGGATTCCACCTATAAAGAAATGTTAGAAATGAGAGAAAGGGAATTTAGAATACAGATGATGAAAACAATGAAGGAAATGATGGAAACAATGAAGGAAACTGCTGATAAAGTGGAAAATAACTAAAAGGAAATCCAAAAACAGAATGAAATAAGACATGAACCATATGAAGAATATAGACAGGATATAGGAGAGCTGAAGGAACTGAAGCAGTCAACTAGGGAACTTAAAGATGCAATAGAAAGTATCAACAACAGATTAGATCATGCAGAAGAAAGAATCTCAGAGGTAGAGGACAAAGCTCTTGAGATAACTCAGATAGTTGAAGAGGCAGAAAAGAAGAGAGAAAGCAGAACGTTCACTGACAGAATTACAGGACTTTATGAAGCATTCAAACATATGAGTTATAGGTATCCCAGAAGGAGAAGAAGAATGCCCCAGAGGAATTGAAGTCATACTAGAGAATATTATAAATGAAAATTTCCCAAATATCACCAAAGACTCTGACACACTCCTTTCAGAGGGATATCGGACCCCAGGTTGCCTCAACTCTAACATAGCTTCTCCAAGACACATTGAGATGAACCTATCCAAAGTCAAGACAAAAGAAAAGATTCTTCAAACTGCCAGGAATAAGTGCCAGTTTACCTAAAGGGGAAAATCCATCAGGGTTACTGTAGACTTCTCTAATGAAACTTTTCAAACTAGAAGACAATGGTTATCTACCTTTAATCTACTTAAACAGAACAATTTCCAGCCCAGAATTCTATATCCTGCTAAGCTAAGCTTTAAAATTGATGGAGAAATCAAATCTTTTACTGATATTCAAACATTGAGGAAATTCACCACAACAAGACCAGCTCTACAGGAAATACTTCAACCTGTTCTACACATTGACCATCACAATGGATCAACAGCAAAGTAAGAACTCAGAAATTATAGGACAGAACCTAGCTTCCACAATGATGCAAAAGATAAAACTAAGCAATGGACTCTCACAAAATAAGATGAATAGAACACTACTACCCTTATCAATTATCTCAATAAATGTTAATGGCTTGAATTCCCCACTGAAGAGGCATAGATTGGATGACTGGATTAAAAAACACAAGCCACCTATTTGCTATCTACAAGAAACACACCTAGCTTCAAAATACAAATTAAAACTCGAAGTTAAGGGTTAGAAGACATTTTTTCAGGCAAACAGAATTCAGAAGAAAAGAGGGGTTGCAATCTTATTTTCAGATACTTGTGGATTTAAAGCAACTAAAGTCAAAAAAGACAAAGTTGGTCACTTTACATTGGTCAAGGGAAAAATACAACAAGAAGACATTTCAATTCTAAATATTTATGCACCCAACTTAAATGCTCCCAGATTCTTGAAACACATCTTACTCAGTCTGAGGAATATGATATCCTGTAACACCATAATAACAGGGGACTTTATCACTCCTCTTACAGAGCTGCACAGATCTTTTAAACAGAAATTAAACAAAGATATAAGGGACTTAAATGAGACCCTAGAACACCTGTGCTTGATCAATGCATATAGAATGCTCCATCCCAGGACAGTGCCTGTGGCTCAAAGGAGTGGGGCGCTGGCCCCATATGCTGGAAGTGGTGGGTTCAAACCCAGCCCCAGCCAAAAACTGCAAAAAATAAAAATAAAGAAAAAGAACACTCCATCCCAAATATAAGAATATATATTCTTTTCATCACCAAAATTGTTCATATCCTAGGACACAAAAACACCTCAACAGAATCAAAAGAATTGAAATTTTACCTTGTATCTTCTCAGAGCACAAGGCACTAAAGGTAGATCTCAACTCCAGCAAAAACATTCAAACCCACACAAAGGCATGGAAATTAAACAACTTTCTATTGAATGACAGTTAGGTGCAGGAAGAAATAAAACAGGAAATCATTAACTTCCTTGAGCATAACAACAATGAAGACACAAGCTGCCAAAACCTGTGGGATACTGCAAAAGAAGTCCTGAGAGGAAATTTTATTGCTTTAGAAGTTGCATTTGAAAAACAGAAAGAGAGCCCATCAAGAAACTCACAAGCCATCTCATGGAATTGGAAAAAGAAGAACAATCTAAGCCTAAACCCAGTAGAAGAAAAGAAATAGCCAAAATTAAATCAGAGATCAATGAAATGGAAAACAAAAGAATCATTCAGAAATTAATGAAACAAGTAGTTGGCTTTTTGAAAAAATAAATAAAATAGATAAACTTCTGGCCAGACTAACTAGAAATAGAAAAGTAAAATCTCTAGTAATCTCAATCAGAAATGATAAAGGGGAAATAACAACTGATGCCACAGAGATATAAGAGATCCTCTCTGAATACTACCAGAAACTCTAAGCCCAGAAATTTGACAATGTGAAGGAAATGGATCCCTATTTGGGATCACACCCTCTTAGACTTAACCAGGAAGAAATGGAGTTCCTGAACAGACCAAAATCAAGTACTGAGATCAAAGAAACAATAAAAAAATCTTCCAACAAAAAAATGCCCTGGTCCAGATGGCTTCACACCAGAATTCTATCAAACCTATCAAACCTTTAAACCATCACCCTGATACCAAAACCAGCAAAAGACCCAACTAAAAAGGAGAATTTCAGACCAATTTCACTCATGAATATAGATGCAAAAATTCTCAACAAAATCCTAGCCAATAGATTACAACTGATCATTAAAAAAGTAATACATCATGATCAAGTAGGTTTCATCCCAGGGATGCTAGACTGGTTTAACATACTCAAGTCCATAAACATCATTCACCATATTAACAAAAGCAAAACAAAGACCATATGATCCTCACAATATATGCAGAAAAAGCATTTGATAAAATCCAGCATCCATTTCTAATTAGCACACTGAAGAGTATCGGGATAGGTGGCACATTTCTTAAACTGATCAAAGATATCTATGACAAATCCACAGCTAATATCCTACTGAATGGAGTAAAACTGAAAGCTTTTCCACTTAGAACTGGAACCAGACAAGTTTGTCCTCTGTCACCATTACTATTCAACATAGTGCTGGAAGTTCTAGCCAATACAATTAGGCAAGACAAGAAAATAAAGGGCATCCAAACGGGAGCAGAGGAGGTCAAACTCTCCCTCTTTGCTGACGATATGATCTTATACTTAGAGAACCCCAAAGACTCAACCACAAGACTCTTGGAAGTCATCAAAGAATACAGTAATGTCTCAGGATATAAAATCAGTGTCCACAAGTCAGTAGCCTTTGTATATGCCAATAACAGCCAAGATGAGAGGTTAATTAAGGACATAACTCCCTGCACCATAGCTTCAAAGAAAATGAAATATCTAGGAATATACCTAACAAAAGAGGTGAAAGACCTCTATAAAGAAAATTATGAAACCCTAAGAAAGGAAATAGCAGAGGATATTAACAAATCGAAGAACATACCATGCTCATGGCTGGGAATAATCAACATTGTTAAAATGTCTATACTTCCCAAATCAATCTATCAATTCAATGCCATCCCTATTAAAATACCAACTTCATATTATCAAGACTTGGAAAAAAGGAATCTGCAATTTTTATGGAACCAGAAAAAAACCCTGTACAGCTAAGGCAGTTCTTAGTAATAAAAACAAAGCCAGGGGCATCAGCATACCAGATTTCAGGCTGTACTACAAGGACATAGTGGTCAAGATGGCATGGTACTGGCACAAAAATAGAGATATAGACATTTAGAATTGAATAGAAAACCAGGAAATGAAACTAACATCTTACAACCACCTAATCTTTGATAAACCAAACAAGAACATACACTGAGGTAAAGGTTCCCTATTCAATAAATGGTGCTGGGAGAATTGGATATCCACATGTAAAAGATTGAAACTGGATGCACACCTTTCTCCACTCACAAAAATTGATTCAAGATGGATAAAAGATACCCCATCTCTACTAAAATTAGAAAAACTATCCAAGCATTGTGGGGGGGACCTATAGTCCCAGCTTCTGAGGTTGAGGTAAGAGGATCAGTTGAGCCCAAGAGTTTGAGGTTAGGTTACTGTGAGCTATGATGATTTCATGACATTCTACCCAGGATGACACTGTGAGACTCTGTCAAAAGAAAAAGAAAAGAAAAGAAAAAGAGAAAGGGAAGGATCATAGACCTAGATATGAGCTAAAAGTATAAAGCTATTAGAAGGCCAGACTAAAATAACAGGCAATGCTATCTTAGATTTGATACCAAAAGCACACACAACAAAGAAAAAAATAGATAAACTGGAAAGCATCAAAATTAAAAGCTTTTGTATTTCATGGACACCATCAAGGAAGTGCAAAGACAACACATGGGCTACAAGAAAAGATTTGCAAATCATATATCTGATAAAGATCTAATATTCAGAATAAGATATTACAACTCAAAACTAAAAAGACAACCCAATTAAAGAATGGACAAATGAATAGATATTTCTCTAGAGAAGACTGACAAATGGTCCATATGCACATGAAAACACATTCAACATTCTTAGTCATCAGTAAATGCAAACTAAAATCATTTTATGGGGGGCAGAGGCAAGATGGCCAACTGGAGCCAGCTTTCCACAGAGGCGCCTATCCAGAAGGAGAGATAAAGGACATAATTTTAGCAAGTAAGCCAATAGTTTGGAGCTGAGCCAAGAGAGAAGGTTGAAGAATGCACATCAACCCTGCCAAGTCAAGCTGCAACCCCAAGGAAACAAACAACAAGTACAAAATCCATCGCCAAGCAGACGAGGGTCCCCATGAGACCAGCTCACAGTATACGCTATACAAACAAGTCAGCAGAGTTCAGATTCCCTCCTATTTTATCCGCCGGGAAAGATCCTCTAAAAACTGGAACTCCCTCCCTAGAGAGGACTTATGAATGTGCAATGGCACTCTCCCACCAGGCATAAAACTGTATATATTCTCTACCTGAAATTCTGAACTCGCAGTACTCCCCTTCACTCTCATCCTGAGGTCTGGAGGCCTATCCCCCAGGGAGTCCAGATTCTTGGGCATTTTCTTGAGAGGTATGGACAGGGCATGGGCTATATTGCTGATCTATGCTGATTCTGTGGCATGAGAATAAGGAGAAGATGGTGGACTGAGGGAACCATGCAGGAGAAGGAGAGGCAGTGCCCCACAGCACAGAGCAGCAGTGGCCGTGGGAATAATAGGACTGACACACCTGGGGATATTTTATAGAGACACTCCCTGCCTCTCTGGGCAAACAGAGAGGGCATCTTCTCTGGTGGCAGACCCTGGCGGAACAGATCTATGATGGAAACGCAGGCCCCATGAGTAAAGGGTATGCCTGAAGTGGTACCTGTCTGGGTGGGGTGCGGTGGAGAAAGAGGAGAAGACACCCATGCAGAGATGGCATTCTCCAGGGTGGGGCTTAGCCAGAAGGACTGCTTTAGTGAGCCTAAGAAGCACCCAGCCCTCAGGGGATCATAGATGAGACAAAGGCAGGTGGGAAGAGGCTGGAACTGAGAGCTGAGTGTGAGCTCTAACAGTACCCACCCCAACACCGACTGCAGCCAAGACAGACACGCTAGCTCTGGGCAGCAGCATAGACTGCGGCTGAATCGCAGTTTCTGTGAACTCAAACAGCATCTGATCCACATGGGAATATAGCTGGGACAGAAACAAATTCTTCAAAGTTGTTCTGTTCTGTCAGCAACATCAATCAGGGGCAGGACTGGAACTGAGTGAACTGCCCTAGCCTCCAAGGTTGTCAGGCCTCAGCTCCCCCTACCAGATAGTGGCAGAGAACAGCAAACTGGGTGAGAAGACATAGATCTCCTTATGACTCAGGCAGATGTAAACCCCTGGAGCATCTGCTCATTGGAGGGAACTGGGTCACAGTCCTGTGGGGTTACAATGACTGGGTGTGACAGAGGTGCCAGGTGGGGAGGAAGCATCAACCTTTCCAGACTAATTCATTTGCTGGGTGGGTCCTTCTGACCTCACGGAGCACTGGAGCAAGTCATACTTGAGTTGCCAGCAGATCCCTGCTATCTAGTTGCTGGAGACCTTTTGAACTCTCCCACTTGAGACCGGTGCTGACTGGGACAATTGTTTTGGACCTCTTGAACTGGGCCAATCACCTGAGGACTATCCAAAGTGGTACCCTGGGTGTGTGGTTGTGGTAAGGTTTGATTTTCCTTTTCCAGTTGTTGCCTGGTGGGGGGTGGGGTGATTTAACTGCTGGTATTTCTCCACAGCTGAGATTTCAACACAGAGTAACTGATTGACTAGGGTAGGACAGAGACCAACTGAAAACAAAACAGAGCCACTTAGCCCCACCACACCAAGCAGGTTGCCAGTGTCTCAGGCTATATATAGGTCCTTTATAAAGCTCTAGGGGAAAATGTACAGACACCAGTCCCAGCTTTTCGGCAAAGGGTTGGTTAATCACTACTCCAGGAGGCCCCAGCCCAACTTCACCTTATCTGCTCATCTAGCCAAATGGTGTAAAATAATCATGAGGTGGAATCAGTGGAAAAACTCTGGTAAAATGAATAACCAGAGTAGATCAACTCCCCAAAGGAACGACATGGCGGACACAACTGAAGATCCCATTCATAAAGAGATGGCTGAGATGTCAGAAATCAAATTCAGAATTTGGACTGCAAATAAGATTAATAGAATGGAGTAAATTTGGAATTAGAAATTCAAAGAACATTTCAAAGGTTGTCTCAAGAACTCATTGAATTCAAAGGCAAAATCACCAAAGATTTTGACATGACACAAGAATTTGCAGCCCTCAAAGATCTGAGAAATACAGTAGAATCCCTCAGTAACAGAATGGAGCAGAAAAAAGGATTTCTTACATTGAAGACAAAGCTTTTGGACGCTCCCAAACACTCAAAGAGGAAGAGAAGTGGAGACCAAAAACAGATCACTCTCTCAGAGATCTCTGGGATAATTTGAAGAAAACCAATATTCACCTTATTCACCTTCCTAAAACCAATGAGGTGGCTTCAAAAGGCACAGAGGCACTTCTTCATGAGATAATGAAAGAGAACCTCCCAGATATGCCAAGAGATTCTGAAATTCAGATAGCAGACAGTTTCAGAACCCCAGCACGACTCAACTCAAATAAGACATCCTCCAGGCACATAATAAGTAACTTCACTAAAGTTAATATGAAGGAGAAAATTCTGAAAGCAGCCAGACGTAAAAAATCCATAACCTACAGGGGGGAGAATATTAGAATGACTGCAGATCTCACTGCTGAAACTTTTCAAGCTAGAGGAGGATGGTCATTGACCTTTAATCTCCTACAACAAAATAACTTTCAACTCAGGACCCTATATCCAGCTAAACTGAATTTCATTTATGATAGAGAAATTAAATACTTTAATGACATTCACATGTTGAAGAAATTTGCCATAACTAAACCAGCTCTCCAAGATATTCTCAGACCTATCCTCCATAATGACCAGTGCAATCCTCCACCACAAAAGTAAACTTACTCAGAAACTTTTGACCAAATTCCAAATTCTACAGTGACAAAAGGATTGAAAATGTCCACTGGACTTGCAAAAAACTCGATACCCAAAATTCTACCAGGCTTGTCAATATTCTCAATTAATGTGAATGGCTAAAATTGTCCTCTGAAGAGACACAGGTTGGCTGACTGGATACAAAAACTCAGGCCAGATATCTGCTTCTTACAAGTATCTCATCTTACCTTAAAAGATAAATATAGACTCAGGATGAAGGGATTGTCATCTATGTTTCAGGCAAATGGAAAGCAGAAAAAAGCAGGTGTTGCAATTTTATTCACAGATACAATAGGCGTTAAACCAACAAAAGTAAGGAAAGATAAGGATGGTCACTTCATATTTGTTAAGGGTCACACGCAACATGATGAGATTTCAATTATTAACATTTATGCAACCAACCAGAATTTGTCTCAATTTATGAGAGACTCTAACAGACATGAGAAACTTGATTTCCTCCAGCACCATAATAATCGGAGATATTAACCCTCCTTTGGCAGTGTTGGATAGATCCTACAAAAAGAAGCTAAGCAAAGAAATTTCAAACTTAAACTTAACCATTCAACAATTGGATTTAACAGACATCTACAGAACATTTCATCCTAACAAAACTGAATACTCATTTTCTCATCAGTCCATGGAACATCCTCCAAAATTTATCACATCTTAGGACACAAGTCTAACCTCAGCAAATTTAAAAGAATAGAAATTATTCCTTGCATCTTCTCGGACCATCATGGAATAAAAGTTGAACTCAAGGCAGTGCCTGTGGCTCAAAGGAGTGGGATGCCAACCCCATGTGCTGGAGGTGGTGGGTTCAAGCCCAGCCTTGGGCAAAAACTGCAAAAAAAAAAAAAAGTTGAACTCAATAACAACAGGAATCTGCATACTCATACAACAACATGGAAACTAACTAACCTTATGCTGAATAATAGCGGAGTCATAGACAAGATTAAGAAGGAAATTACCACACTTTTGGAATAAAACAACAATGAAGACATGAATTATCAGAACCTCTGGGATACTGCAAAGGCAGTCCTAAGAGGGAAATTTATAGCACTGCAAGCCTTCCTCAAGAGAACGGAAAGAGAGGAAGTTAACAACTTGATGGGATGTCTCAAGCAAATGGAAAAGGAAGAATATTCCAATCCCAAACCCAGCAGAAGAGAAGAAATAACCAAAATTAGAGCGGAATTAAATGAAATTGAAAACAAAAGAATCATACAACAGATCAATAAATCAAAAAGTTGGTTTTTCGAAAAGGTCAATAAAATAGATAAACCTTTGGCTAATCTAACCAGGAAAAAATGAGTAAAATATCTAATTTCATCAATCAGAAATGTTAAAGATGAAATAAAAACAGACTCCTCAGAAATTAAAAAAATCCTTAATGAATATTATAAGAAACCTATTCTCAGAAATACGAAGATCTGAAGGAAATAGACGAATACTTGGAAGCACACCACCTTCGCAGACTTAGCCAGAATGAAGTGAAAATTTTGAACAGGCCTATTTCAAGCTCTGAAATAGCATCAACTATACAAAATCCCCTACAAAGAAAAGCCTGGGACCAGATGGCTTCACATCACAATTCTATCAAACCTTTAAAGAGGAACTAGTACCTATATTACTCAACCTTTTTCAAAATATACAAAAAGAAGGAATACTACCCAACACATTCTATGAAGTAAACATCACCTTGATCCCTAAACCAGGAAAAGACCCAACAAGAAGAGAAAATTACAGACCAATATCACTAACAAATATTGATGCAAAAATATTTAACAAGATCCTAGCAAACAGAATCCAGCAACACATGAAACAAATATTACACCATGACCAAGTGGGTTTTATCTCAGGGTCTCAAGGCTGGTTCAATATATGTAAATCTATAAATAGAATTCATCACATAAACAAAATAAGACCATATGATTCTCTCAATTGATGCAGAAAAAACTTTTGATAACATCCAGCATCCTTTCATGATCAGAACACTTAAGAAAATGGATATAGAAGAGACATTTCTTAAACTAATAGAGGCCATTTACAGCAAACACACAGCCAATGTCATATCGAATGGAGTTAAATTGAAATAATTTCCACTCAAATCAGGAACCAGGCAAGGTTGCCCATTGTCTCCACTGCTTTTTAACATTGTAATGGAAGTCTTAGCCATCACAATTAGGGAAGAAATGGCGATCAAGGGTATCCACATAGGGTCAGAAGAGATCAAACTTTCACTCTTCACAGATGATATGATTTTATATCTCAAAAACACCAGTAATTCTTCTACAAAACTCTTAGAAGTGATCAAGGAATACAGCAGCATCTCAGGTTACAAAATCAGCACTCATAAATCTGTAGCCTTTATATATACTAACAATAGTCAAGCTGAAAAAACAGTCAAGGACTCTATTCCATTCACAGTAGTGCCAAATAAGATGAAATATTTGGGAGTTCACCTAATAAAGGACATAAAAGATCTCTATAAAGAGAACTATGAAACTCTAAAGAAAGAAATAGCTGAAGATGTTAACAAATGAAAAACATACCATGCTCATGGCTGGGAAGAATCAACATTGTTAAAATGTTCATACTACCCAAAGCAATATACAATGTTAATGCAATCTCTATTAAAGCTCCACTGTCATACTTTAAAGATCTCAAAAAAATAATACTTCGTCTTATATGGAATGAGAAAAAACCTGACATAGCCAAGACATTGCTCAGAAATAAAAACGAAGCAGGAGGAATCACACTACCAGACCTCAGACTATACTATAAATCGATAGCAATCAAGACAGCATGGTACTGGCACAAAAACAGAGCGGTAGATGTATGGAACAGAATAGAGATTCAAGAGATAAACCCAACTACTTATCATTATTTGATCTTTGACAAGCCAATTAAAAACATTCAGTGGGGAAAAATCTCCTATTTAACAAATAGTGCTGGGTGAACTGGCTGGTGACCAGTAGAAGACTGAAAATGGACCCATATCTTTTACCATTAACAAAGATAGAGTCTCACTGGATTAAAGATTTAAACTTAAGACATGAAACTATAAAAATACTAGAAGAAAGTGCAGGGAAAACTCTTGAAGAAATCAGCCTGGGCGAATATTTTATAAAGGCAGACCCCCCAGGCAATCAAAACAACACCAAAAATACATTACTGGGACCTGATCAAACTAAAAAGCTTCTGCACAGCCAAGAACACACTAAGTAAAGCAAGCAGAAGCCCTCAGAATGGGAGAAGATATTTGCAGATCATGTCTCCGACAAAAGGTTAATAACCAGAATACACAGAGAACTCAAAAGTATTAGCAAGAAAAGAACAAGTGATCCCATCTCAGGGTGGGTAAGGGACTCAAAGAGAAACTTCTCTGAAGAAGACAGGTGCATGACCTACAGACATATGAAAAAATGCTCATCATCCTCAATCATCAGAGAAATGCAAATCAAAACTACTTTGAGTTATCATCTAACTCCAGCAGGATTAGCCCATATCACAAAATCCCCAAACCAGAGATGTTGGCATGGGTGTGGAGAAAAGAGAACACTTCTACATTGCTGGTGGGAATGCACACTAATACGTTCTTTTTGGAAAGATGTTTGGAGAACACTTAAGGATCTAAAAATAGACCTTCCATTCAATCCTACAATACCTCTACTAGGTATATATCCAGAAAGACCAAAAATCACATTATAACAAAGATATTCGTACCAGAATGTTTATTGCAGCCCAATTCATAATTGCTAAGTCATGGAAGAAGCCCAAGTGCCCATTGACCCATGAATGGATTAATAAATTGTGGTATATGTACACCATGGAATATTATGCAGCCTTAAAGAAAGATGGA
>CAUYRH010056775.1:0-15520 GCA_963574655.1 Perodicticus potto
TGGGACTACAGGCACCCGCCACAACGCCTGGCCATTTTTTGGTTGCAGCCGTGATTGATGTTTGGCGGGCCCAGGCTGGATTCAAACCTGCCAGCTCAGGTGTACGTGGCTGGCGCCTTAGCCCTTTGAGCCACAGGCGCCGAGCCCACACTCAACATTTTTCTGTTTTTTTTTGAGACAGAGTCATAGCTGACAGCAACCTCAGACTCCTGGATTCAAGTGATCCTCTTGCTTCAGACTCCCGAGTAGGTTAGACTACAGGGGCCACCATGAGGCCCAGCTACTTTTTCTATTTTGGGTAGAGATGGGAGTCTCACTCTTGCTCAGGCTGGTCTCGAACTCCTCAGCTCAAGGGATCCTTCCACCTCGGCCTCCCAGAGTGCTGGGATTACAGGCGTGAGCCACCGCACCTGCCAGCACTCAATATTTTTAATGACTTAAAAAAGTAAGAAAAAACCTTTGGTCAGTAGACCTCAAAGTGAGCCCTGAAGCTCTAGTTTTGTGGATATCAGAGGCCTAAAGCAGAAGTGTCTTGAGATCGTAGATTGTATGTTAATCTCAGGAATGCTTTTCCTCTGTGTGTCCACTTTGAGAGAAAATTTGGAGGAATTGATTATGTTTCTCCAAGCATGGAACTTTTCTTCCCGCTCCATGCTATGCAGTTTTTTTGAAAGCCTTTATTGATTTCCTAGAATGCAAAAACATGCAACGAATGATGGATTGTGGCATATCTTTTGCATTTTATTCTAAAAACGAACTAGATTTGGCTTTTATAAATGCCAATTTATTTAGACATTCTAACGCTATTATGTCTGGAATAAAAATTTGCTCACTTTTCCAATGACAGACTAATAACCAGTACAATTTATAGTGAAAATAAAGTTTTCCATCATTAAATATAGCAGCAAGATATTTCAACATGAACTTGAGTGTTTTAACCTATTAAATCCAAAGAAAAACAGTATGTTCTTATCTCTTAATCATTTATTATCTTGGAAAAATATTCAATAGTTTTATTTTTTCTGATCTTGAAATAATAAAGTTATGGGATCTTTAGTTTTTGTTTTGATTTTTCACACCGAAATATAAAATTTATGACTTAAAAGGGCTCTGAGATTTAGGTAACAGATCTGATTTACTTCTTAACAGGAAGTTAAAAAGCCTTTCAACATTTTATAGAGTTCAAGAGAATCTCGTATGAAACTTGTCATTCTGCGGAAGGGGGGGACACACTGGCTAACAGACAAACACACTTAACTTTCCTGGATGTACAGGGTGGTTATTATTTTTCCCCCATTGTTATCTTAAGTTGTTAGCATTCGTTTTTAAAGTTATTATATAATTTGAGAGGAAAGTTGTCACGTAATTTTTCCTGACAGAGCATATAATGACTCTGGATTTTGCATTCCGTCAGCCTTGGGTTGGAGCTGACATAGCTGTTTGCTGTTTGACCTTAGTGAGCAAAGTCATAACTTTGCCAGCCCTCAATTTCTGTATCTATAAAACGGGCATGACAGTGACCGTCTAGAATTATTGAGAGGATTAAATGCATTTATGTGAAAGTGCCTCGAAATGTGCTAAACTCAGATTTTAGTTTTATTTTCTTCCTTCATTTTCTATTTTAATCATCTTTAAAATATAACTTGTGAGGAAAATACTGTTCTGAGGGAATTTTTGTAGAAAAACAATCACCAGGCTCAGTGCCTGTAGCTCAAGCAGCTAGGGTACCGGTCACATACGCAGGAGCTGGCAGGTTCGAATCCAGCCCAGGCCTGCTAAATAACAGTGACAACTGCAACAACAACAACAAAATAGCCAGGCATTGTGATAGGCGCCTGTAGTCCCAGCTACTTGGGAGGCCGAGGCAAGAAAATCGCTTATGCCCAAGACTTTGAGGTTGCTGTGAGCTGTGACACCACGGCACTCTACCCAGGGCAACATAGTGAGACTCTGTCTTAAAAAAAAAAGAAAAAAGAAAAACAATCACCAGCAAACCACTGCAGCCCACTAAAACGTTTTGCCTGACATGTCTACCTTGTAAAATATGGTTTTAACTTCAGAATTCACTGGAAGCGGCATGGCAACATGAAGTTGCATTTATTCAGAGCACATGGTGAGTGCTGAGGTTTGTGGTTCTCATACAGACGTGTGGGCTGGCGGCACGTGGACAGTGGCCTGATGTGAGGTCACGTGGCTGAGAAGCAGCAGCGCTGCAGAGTGAACTCTCACTGGGTCTCTGCTCACAGCAGGAGTTCACATTGTCTCAAAATCGTGCTGCACTTGAGACCACAACATGGAACAAGCTTTAGTCTTAAAAGAGACTTTGGATGTATTTCCTTAAGAAAACCCTGTGGATTGGGTTCGGAGCAGATCTGGTCTATACCAGAGTTACTCTGTAGGGAATGATGTTATCACTGGGTTCCAGAACGGCGATATTACCCCCCAGATACATTTGTGTTGCATGTTTTACACAAACACTCACTTGTGCCTTCAAAGTACACTGTTAAACATTTAAATAAAGGGGAAAAACTCTCCTGAACATACTTCTAAGCCAGTTTAGGGGTCATTGAACAGATGACATGTAATACTAATATTAAATTACTGCGTAATAAGGAAATTACAGTACCTAAGTGAAGATGGTAATGAGAAACCATCCAATGAATTGCTCTAGAGTTTCAAAATAACATGATTTCTTTAAAAGCAACAGCAGCACTGTATGACTTTACCGAAGTGCGTCTGGTAGGGAGAAGGGAAGGTTTTCTTTGTTGGTGTGGATGCCAGCGTTTTGTCCCAATGACAGAAGAGCTAATGTAATAGTGTGGCTTTCGAATGTCCAGAAAGCATATTATTATCGAACCAGGTGGCAAAAGACATTTACTAAAATCTGGCTAACTTCTCACCAAGTTGTCTAACGTAGAATGACAATAGTTATTACTAATTTATGTATATTTCCTTTCGCCATTAGATGTACTTTAAAAGCCTAATTATTTTGAGAACTAGTATGACCAAAGAGTAAAAATGTACAAAAAAAGATTTGACAACTTTAAATAATCACTAGCGTTTCTTAAACAACAAATTTCACTTACAGTTAGGAAACAATATTTACATTTAAGATTGAAAAGCCAGGATGTAGAAAAATTTTGCTAATTTGGAAGATGACCTTTAAGTGCACCAAAACCAAATAATTTGTCGGCTGTGACATAGGGCACATTCCTGCAAAATGTGTGTGAATACTGCGCTAGTGGTTCTTGAAAGACAAAGAGAGCGGGAATGAAATCTTTATTCCCCTCCCCAATAAGACGGAACCTGACAAAGGGGTACAACGGTATCTTTGTCAAGGCTCCATTCAAACGCCGTCTCTGTAGCACAGTTAATGAGATGTTGCGTAGTGGAAAACAATCTGTTTTTAAGAATGGTTAGATCAAAAGTAATTTCTAATCTATGAAATAAAGTCTCCTCAATACCCCTCATTCACTAGTAAAGCTTTTATGTTTGTATTATTTACTTCAATCAGATGTTTTCAATTTTACCTTTTTTCCTTGTACAAGTACTTGACATGGTTCATCAATACTGACCAACAGTTTTATTCTTTTTCTTCAGAAAAGAGATTTTTGAGAGGTGGAGGAAAAAAAAAAGAGAGAGAAACATCTTTGGCTAAATGATTTGCAAGCATCTGTGCTTTAAGCTACTTTTTATGAACACCCCTTAGCAAATGACTCAAGGTAAAAAAGCAGAAAAGCATCTCATGTTAGGAAATTGCAATCCAATACCATGTAATTTAAACCTGCAGTTGCTTCTCCTGAACTAAATGACATACAGATGGGTGACTTACTTCTCTCAACTTTGGGAACACAATCGGCCTTTTTGTATGAATGAACATATATTAACAAAGATATTTGGGATGGAATTGTTTAATTCTAATTGTGCAGATTTTAATTATCTATACCATTGGAAAAAATGATTTTAACCAAGATGTTTTGTCATGTGAAGTTTGCCATTAATGGATTTTTTTTGACAAAACTGATGAAGACACACCCTTCCAACAAATAGGAACAAAACCGTAACTTTTAAGAAGTCTCCAGTGTGTTGAATAGAAACTCATCTATCATAGTCAACTAATTATTTAAGAAAGAGCCATTCTGTATGCGAGCTACTAAGAGCCTTGTTCTGACAGGACACACATTTCTCAGGGAGACATTTCTGCCTTCCCCTTAAATGGCAAAAATGCAAGTGCAGTATTTGGATAAAGCCTTGCCACAGTATGGGGTCCAGTGAGATGAGAGGTCAGCATGCTGTTGGTGATATGGTGCTGTCCCTGTGGGTTGGCCAGGCCAGGGCCAAGGGACTTGGTGGAAGGTCAGCAGAGGTGCCGTGAGCCCCCTGGCTGGCCCGCTCCAAGGAGCACCCTTCTGTTGGGCCTGAATTGCTCTTTCTGACCTATGTTCTCTTCTAGCAAACCAGACTCTCTGTCTTGGTCCGGCTTCTAGAAGCTGATAACTTCCTTCAGTTCCACAGTCCAGGGTAACCAGTTGGTTAACTTTTTCCTGGTTTAATTTCAGTGATCTCACATGCTATGACATTAGGGACCTTGAAAGTAAAAGAAATTGAAAGCATTTCCACTCCTACATTACATATATATATACATTTATGTTTCAAAAGAAGTTGAATAAAATATTCAGGAAGCTAAGCAAGCTTTCTTTTAGTAACTTCAAAACATGGTAAGAAATCTTTACATTTGGGACCACCTGCAAGCTTCTTTCCCACTGTGATGGATGGCAAAGAGAAGCCGTTTTACTGCAGTGAGTAATGGCTGCCCTGTCCTGGGGTTATATTTCTTTTCAATCATTTGTGCAGGTAAAATAAAATACTCCATATAAACAGGTGGTGTCTGAACATTTTACTGCAGACTGTATAGGTCGCAATAAAAGCTGCCATTGTTGCTAGAGTTGCATTAAAATTATTTCACCATTCAAATATGCTTAATCAGTGAAGGCTTCTTAGATACACTTTACAAAAAGAAAACGTAGGTCTCTAAAGGAAATTACATTCACTTTTGTTTTTTCTTTGTCTTTCTCCTTTTCTGTTTTTCTTACTCTTTCTTTGGAACTTTTGCATCTGCATTAGTGTAAATGCCTTCTGTAGTTTGTTGGAAGTTTCTTGCCTGTTTAACATGGCAAGATACAATCTTTAAAGAGACATTTATTTTTAAGGACTATATGGAACTTAGTGAAGTGTCTGATAGAATCACAAAAACAGTAATTCCTAGTAATAGAACAATTTCATCTTTAGGGCTTTAAAAAAAAAAAAAGATGATAGTTAAATCATCCAGAATGGAGATTGAATGATAATGGTTTCAAGCTATTCTACCAATTTAAAAAAATTATTGGACAGTTATGGTTAAACTTAATATGCCCATCATCTTAGATGTATAGTGTGAATGCTTGTAAACAGACTTATGCTTTTGAATTCATTTAACAAACAAAAAGGAGTTTCTGAGTGTTCAGAGAAAGCATGCAGCTTGTGAATGTTTATCATATGTAGACACTTTGGCAACTGTTGCCTCTCCAGTGGAACCACCTGAATCTTAAGAAACATTCTTTTAAACTTAGAGAAGTAATCAGCGGCAGCTCAGGTAAGCTTTTCTGGTGCGTTAGGGACTGGTTTGGTCATTGACAAGTGACTGCAGAAGCTGTGCAGTGGCCGCCAGCCAAAGCAATTATTTAGGATTCAAGCTAAAAAGCCTCCTTCCCCCATGTCCTCTCTCTTTCCAGGGTCATGTAGGGATAGAAAGAGCTGTAAGGTGGTCTTTCCCCAGCAGGAGCTGAGGAAGCGGCTCACGCCCCTCCAGTACCGTGTCACTCAGGAGAAAGGGACGGAAAGGTAAGGGGAGCTGTAAGGAAAAGGCAGTGAGCAAGAGCCCGTCGGCCTCTCCACTGCCTTCCCCTGTGGAATCCTCTTTTTTGCCAATTAACTTTAAGAATCCTGCACTTATTTGCTGAAGTCTACAAATTAGTATCCTTGAAAAGGTTGAAAATGGTATTGTTTAGGTTAAGACTAAGTTTTATTTGTTCTTTGCTCCATTTAATGAACACTCCATATCTTATATAAAGTCACAAAGCTTTTGTTAAGGGCCTGTTTTTAGTTTACTACAAAATGTGTGGAAGTAATAGCGATTTAGGTACATTTTTTGGGAAGACATCACAGTAAGCAAAACCATGAGGGACGTGGCACTGTGCCAGGACGCTGAAATTTTGAAGGTGGCCATTGTAAGTATAGACGTTTTGGCTGCAAAAAGAAGGTAGCATAATTTAGTTCCTTTCTACCCCACTCCAATTTCTTTTTGAAGCACATGTGGAGAAAGTATTTATTGGCTCATTTGTGGTTGGAATGTCAAAAATTTTCAATAACTGCCCTCACATGGCTTTGGTCCTTGGAAGTTCGCCCTAAGTCCTGAAGAAAGAGTTTGTTCACTTCCAAGACTGTTTTTAGTGAATAAAGTCTCAGCTGATTCCAACTCAAAGGTAAATTGCCAGAGTCCAGTGATCTTGTTGTCTAATTTATACCACGGAGCTTGGCATAAGGCCGTAACTTACCTCTGATCCAAGTTTATTAATGATGTAACTTCTTGTTTTCATTCATGAGCGGAGAGAGCTCTCTGCACACACGGCTCCTTGTTCACAGGCAGCGTGCCTTTCTCTGCTCTCCACTCTCACTGAACCTACCCACATCCACTCTGCCACAGAGGCCCCCTCGCCGTCCCACTTAGCAGGGGACTTCAGCTTCCCCTCGGGAGGGCTTCTGTCCATCCTGTCGTGTACATGACTAGCAAAATGATTTAATGCACACAAATAACCAGAGATTAGGTCATTCTTAAAAATTCTGTTTATAAAAAAAAATGGACCTCATAAAGAGGGTAAAAGGATAATGAAAGCAAGCTGCGGCGCACACGGACGGGCTGCTGGGCTCACACAGCTGACTTGTGTTAGCTGGCGACCTCCTAGCCTTTCAGATTGTTAACGTAGAAAAATATTCCCTTAAAGCTGCAATATTCCTTTTCAAACCAAAAAATCAGACTCCTTCCCCTGGAAGTCTTGGACCTTTCTGTATTTTCTGGTATACACTCTGGACACTGTGAAGGAGCAAAAATCTTGTGCAATAATTTTTTTTTCTTTGAATCTAAACGACAGGATTTATTTTTTAATAGGAAAAAACTTTTTTCCTCAGCAACACATAACTAGATGGCTTGATTTTTTTATTTAACCTGCACTGGTTTGGAGTAGTTATACGCACTTTTTATTACATAGATTTGAAATATATTAGTATTGTTCAGATTTCCATATGTCTGGTCTGTTCTCATTTTAGGACAAAAAGCCCTTGAGAGATTTATTAGAGAAATATATTTTAAGAAATAGTTTCTGTAAGAAGTAATGCTAACTTTAATTTTTTTTAATGATCTGTTTATTGTTTGTCAGTGCCTTTGAAGGGGAGTATACACACCACAAAGAGCCCGGAGTCTATAGATGTGTGGTTTGTGGAACTCCATTGTTCAGGTGAGTGCGGGGTAACCTGCAGGCCTGGGCGTGTCTGGTCCGACTGGTCACTGCTTTTTCATCTTAGCATCTTTCCATTACTGGATTTTCTTCTATTCTTTTTCCCTTTACCCCATACAAAACAAAAGTCATTTTTGATTTCATGGCAAATTACCAGTGTGACATACTGGCTGATTTTTTCACTACTTGGAAAATGACCAGCGTTAACTTGTTCATCCCAATAATCATGGTGCGACGTGGAGCTATGAAAGATTCCGGCAAGCATAGAAATGTTTATGTGCAGATTGATTTTTCTGTCTTCCATTGATGGTGCTAAATGTATTTATTGGACAATAATGAAAAGTTGCTGGGGTGGTGCCTGTGGCTCAGCGAGTAGGGCGCCGGCCCCATATACCGAGGGTGGTGGGTTCAAACCTGGCCCCGGCCAAACTGCATCAAAAAATAGCCGGGTGCTGTGGCGGGCGCCTGTAGTCCCAGCTGCTCGGGAGGCTGAGGCAAGAGAATCGCCTAAGCCCAGGAGCTGGAGGTTGCTGTGAGCTGTGACTACATGGCACTCTACCGAGGGCAATAAAGTGAGACTCTGTCTTTACAAAAAAAAAAAAGGAAAAAAAAAGTTGCTCATGTACATCCTTCATATTGAGTGACTTACCGTATTTCTGCAGTGGAGGAAACTGCCTCTACAGCAAGTAACAAAATCGTGTAATATGAAGTTAACAGTTTTGTCATTGGTTCAAAACCTTTAAAGATTCCAACAGTTTACTATAAAACAGGCAGCCCATAGAGTCTTTGACCAAAATATTGATAGTTAATCTAGACAGTGTATTCTGGGAGTCCTATTCAAGAAAGGAAAATCTTTACCAAAAATTTATTTAAGTAGGTGGAGAAAATCCTAGAAGCCCTGTATTTCCCATGGGTTGCTACTATGGGAGAATCAAAAGATAGAAACTTTAATTGAGAGTAAATGTCATTCAGTTAAAGCAGAATTACCAAGTTTCTTAGGTGAATGGAATAAACAAGTGTCTGATACTTGTAGCATCTAAAACACAATTATTTCTCTATAATATTTCTCTCTTAAAACACTAACATTTGTTGGGACGGTGCCTGTGGCTCAAGGAGTAGGGCGCCGGCCCCATATACCGGAGGTGGCGGGTTCAAACCTGGCCCCGGCCATAAAACAAACAAAGAAACAAAACACTAACAGTTGTAGATTTTCCCTAAATAACAGGAAACATTTCCTTGAAACATTGTTTTAAAAGTTTAGAATCTTTCTTAAATTGCACAAACCTTACTGCATATTAGCGTTGGTTGAGAATCTGTTCTGCATTCTTACGTATATATTCTTCATGTTGAAAAACCGACCCTTCCAATTGTTACCCATTTCCTCTCAGCAAACACACGTCCTTATATTTCAGCACCTTAGCTTGTGTCGTAAGAGTTGATACAACACTTAAGATAGTTGCTGAGCCGGGTTAAACTTAATGTCCCAGATGGCAAAATCGGCCACATCCCCTCTGCGATTTGTTACCAGGTCACCATTTCATTCCCTATCCTGTGACTCATTAAAGTGCGACATCTAAGGAAAACTTACTGTGACCCACAGGAACCGTATTAAAGGGCCGTGGCATTGGGAAGATTAAGAACCACTGCTCTAGGAGACTGACAGTCCAGGAACCATTACTTCTAGAGAGACCCAGGGAAACAAGGCAAAAAAGCATTGGTGAAAAATATTAAATATTTCACTACGGCAAGGCTCTTGGCTTGGCCCAGTCTGCCCCCACCTGCCTATCCGTCTCCCTCTGCTGCCTGGCCATCATTTTCTGCCCATTCCTTAAGTGATAGAGTGGCCACAAGAACATGGATCAACATGTTTATTCAAATGAACAAAATGAAATAAACAAAGGTCTTTAACTTATAAGTCTGATTAAGCAGATTGATTTGACAGTGTGGACTGGCTTTGCAAATTGCTAATGTGGTAATGTGGTAGACTTCTCTAATCATTAGATGGTCCTGGGTAGAGTGCCGTGGAGTCATAGGTCACAACAATCTCAAACTCCTGGGCTCAAGTGATCCTCTTGCTTCAGCCTGCGAGTGGCTGGGATTACCAGCACCCAACACTGCACTGGGCTAATTAGTTTTTTTTACTTTTTGCTGGATTGGGTCTTGCTCTTGCTCAGCCTGGTCTTGAACTCCTGAGCTCAAAGCAATCCACCTGCCTCAGCCTCCCAGAGTGCTAGGATTATAGATGTGAGCCTCCACAACTGGCCTAGCCCTTCAGGTTTTGACCGTATACCTTTTAAGGATGCATACAATATATCAACACCCGAAAATTAATATTTTATAATTAATTTTCTAAGAATTTTTAGCTGTTAATTTAAAATATAGGAGGAAGAGTATACTAGTCAGCACCCAGTCGGGACACAGAAACCAACAGTAATCTGAACAGGAGAGTTTCATATAAAGCATCATGAGCTGTAACAGAAGATTGTGGTAATGAGGAACTGGCAAGGAAGAAATACAATTCTAAAGAATAGCAGATCTGAGACACGATCATGGCTCCTGGGTCTGAGATGAAGAGCCCAGGGCACCCACCCCCGCCCCTTGCCTTTCTCTATCTAGACTTGTTGGAGAGGGCATGGCTGTAGCTACCTAACAGCAGAGGGGTCATTAGAGGGCCATCCTAGTGCACCTTGCTGGAAATCCAGCCTCAGAGACTTTCTAGTCATCCGCTTTCTGGAATTTGCTGGCAGTTTAACCTCTGTGGTGCTGGGGAAAGCTGTGCACAGGGAGGTATCTGGGTGGAAATGCTCCACTGCCAGACCACCTTGGAGAGGCCCAGGGTCTGCTGGCTGTGAGGTGCTGCTGGTGGCTGTGCCCTGAAAGCCACACCTGCATTGGAGATGCTGCCGGGGGGGGGGGCTGCTGGGTATGGGGGGCAGTGCACACTATGGTGGCTGGGTGCAGGGGGCAGCCGGGCACCGGCAGCTGGGTATGGGGGGCAGCTGGATGGGGCAGTCAGCCGGTTGTGGGACAGCTGGGCATGGGAGGTGGCCAGGCAGCTGGGTGTGGGGGCAGCAGGGATGAGCTGGGGGCAGCCGGGTGTGGGGGGGAGCCAGGCATGGGGGCAGTGGGGTCAGCTGGGCGTGGGGGACAGCTGGACACAGAGGGTAGTGGGGGGCAGCTGGGTGCAGGGGCCTATTGCTGCAGGAGCTGCTCACACAGGGTTGTGGGTGCAGGACAATCCATTTGCACCCCAGAAGCCTGGCCCTGGAGAAGCTTCCCACACTGCAGGTGCCTGGAAGCCACAGGCTTGTGCGTGCTGCAGGGTCCAGAAGCGAAAGGTGCTCCAAGAAGCTTGCTGAGGGCCCGTTCAGAAACCAGCAGGAAAAGACGGTTCTCTGGGTCCCTCTTGTGCCTTCCCCAGCAAAGTTTAGCAACAACCTCGCTGACAAGAAAATGTTACCAGGGCCCAGCTCCAGTTTGTCAGAGTAGGCAAGGAAGGTGGATTTAATGGGCAAAAAGGCAACCATTTGATAACTGGTGCAGCATCTATTCTTTTTCCCAAAAATCTTTCAGGGGGTTCATGAGCAAAAGTTTGAAAACCACTCACTAGTTTAATGAATTAATGGTGTCACCATCAGGGCCCTCTAGATCAGCGGTTCTCAACCTGGGGTCGCGACCCCATTGGACTGTATGAAAGGGTCGCAGCATTAGGAAGCTTGAGAACCACTGCTCTAGATCCTTGTTTTATGCTTTGAACACAAAGTGCAGGAAATGTGTGTGTGTGTGAAGTTTCTATTAGGAAGGAATTAGGGGACAAAGTTATGCAGAAACAGTAAATAGAAGTACAGTGTGAAAAATAACCATGAGGGAGGGAAATAGATAAGAATGGAGAAATAAAAAAAGAAGTGCTGAATCTGAAAATAGCTAATCATTAGTGGTGGGGAAAGTTGTCTGCCAACTTCTGTTGCTCCTGCCTTGCTCATACCTGCAGGGCATGCGTGCCCACATGTACACCATCCTCCTCACTTACGTGACTGGTGTGTGTGTTTTACTTCCCTATAAAAAAGACTGGGCGGCACCTGTGGCTCAGTGGGCAGGGCGCTGGCCCCATATACCGAGGGTGGTGGGTTCAAACCCTGCCCCGGCCGAACTGCAAAAAAAAAATAGCCGGGCGTTGTGGCAGGCGCCTGTAGTCCCAGCTACTCGGGAGGCTGAGGCAAGAGAATCGCCTAAGCCCAGGAGTTGGAGTTTGCTGTGAGCTATGACACAACGGCACTCTACAGAGGGCAATAAAGTGAGACTGTCTCTACAAAAACAAACAAACAAAAAAACTGCTCGACTATTCTCATTTCGTTCTCAAACACACATTCTGAATACGTGCCCTCTCTGAACAGTATGCTGCTTTCTTACCACTTACCAAATGCAAGAACCTCATTCTCAGTCTTCTTATAAACCAAAGGTACCATGTATTCCGTGGTTCACATCTTCTCCACATTCACAAATTTTACCAAGCTAGTTTATTTGTCATTCAGTACTGCTGACTTTCCGTTAGTAAATTAAGTGACAGAAGCAAGAATGTTCTCTCCTCTGGTTGCCTGAACTTTCAGCATTTACTAAAGTGAATTTGTTGCACATCAAATAAGCCAGAGAAGGGACTGGGAAAATAATTTAATCCAGAAAGTCTTTTGACCGTTTATCTTTTGCTTTGTTAATACAAAATAAATGTACAAAATATTTCCCCCCCAAGATGCTTACAGCTTTGCTGCCATAAGGAAAATATAGCAATTATAAAATATGACAAAGCAATGTCAGCATCTCTGAGAAAGTGCCCATTTGAAAAGCTTTTGTGTGGAATGGGAAGAGTTTTGAGTCCCTCAAGGTCAGGCCAGGTTTCCTAGAGAAGTGGCCGCACTTTCCAGGGGGAGGGTGCCCGGCGAGGACACAGGCAGAGGGGTCGCGGTCCTTCCCAGGGGAGGGTGCCCGGCGAGGACACAGGCAGAGGGGACGCGGTCCTTCCCAGGGGAGGGTGCCCGGCGAGGACACAGGCAGAGGGGACGCGGTCCTTCCCAGGGGCAGGGTGCCCGGCGAGGACACAGGCAGAGGGGACGCGGTCCTTCCCAGGGGCAGGGTGCCCGGCGAGGACGCTATGTGGGAAGAGGAATTAGAGGTGGGACCCAAAGGGACGTTTACAAGGCAAGAGCAGACGTCCTGTAGGAGCAGGGAGGTGCGTCGTCTCGGGAGCGCTGGGAGATACGCTGGGAAGTTAGAGGGCTGTTCAGGAAGTGCTTGGTTCCCAGAGAAGCCCTGAATTCCTGGTTGAAATCCTTCAAGTCTTGGCATCTTTTCCCCCAGGAAGCCGCAGGTCACCCCGCCAGCCCGAGCTTTGGCGTCCTCAGCTCTGCTCTGTAGCACCGTGCATGCTCGCCGGCCTCGCAGTTCCCACTTGGTTTTGCAGTTACCTGTTCATGTCCTTACCTGCCCTCTAGGAAGTGAGTTTTAGCACGGCAAGCAGATACCTTAGTCATATTTTTATCGGCCTCTGGTGTACAATAATCACTGAACAGGGTGGTGCCTGTGGCTCACTGTGTAGGGTGCCAGCCCCATACACCGAGGGTGGCAGGGATTTTGGCAAACAAAAAATATCCGGGCGTTGTGGCGGGCGCCTGTAGTCCCAGCTACTCGGGAGGCTGAGGCAAGAGAATCGCCTAAGCGCAGGAGTTGGAGGTTGCTGTGAGCTGTGACGCCACGGCACTCTACCGAGGGGGATAAAGTAAGACTCTGTCTCTACAAAAATAATAATAATCACTGAATATTTGTTTGCTGCTCACATGCCTGTCTCATTTTTGTTGGATGGGCTGTGGAAATTTTTGAATAATTGCAAGATGAAAATTTGAAGTAAAGAGGGCGGCCCCTGTGGCTCAGGGAGCGATTCGGAAGTCCTCAGGCCATCCAGCATCTGGGAAGGGGGGCAGAAGCTGGATATGTGGGTAGGATTTTAATTATTGAGACTGTGAGGTAATGTTAACTGTCACTTATTATTACCCATCACATTTTCTCAAGTAGCTAGCTGTATTCGAAATTTGCACCATTAAAAAAAACTTTCCCTACATTTTTGAGAAAATGGAGGCCAACTGACGTGAGTTACCCTAAACACCTTTCCTTCTATCTGGAAATGCCCTTGCGTCTGCGTCTTCATGGAACAGTCAGGGGCGCCGGCCCTATATACCGAGGGTGGCGGGTTCAAACCCGGCCCCGGCCAAACTGCATCAAAAAATAGCTGGGCGCTGTGGCGGGCACCTGTAGTCCCAGCTACTCGGGAGGCTGAGGCAAGAGAATCGCCTAAGTCTAAGACCTGGAGGTTGCTGTGAGCTGTGACTCCACGGCACTCTACTGAGGGCGATAAAGTGAGACTCTGTCTCTACAAAAAAAAAAACAAAACAAACCAGAACAGTCAGGACGGGCACCGGCTAAAAGGAACCAGTGGGACCTGTCGAGTATCAGCCCAGGTGTGGCCTCAGATCCGTCACAGGTGAAATGGGAAAACTGGAACCAAACAGGTGTGAAAACTAAACGCAGATAGATGCCCAGCGGATGCCGGGTATTCAGCAAGTGCTCAATGCGCGTGGGCTGGCTAGGTCTTGGAAGCGCATCACCGTCTGGCAAGAGCCTGACTAAGGCCCCAGACATGGGTCTGTCTGTTAATGTGGGTGTTAGTGGGGCGAGTCGGGGCACCAGCGGATCTGTCCCACTGTACACACAGGCTGCATTTCACACTTGCCTCCTGTGCAGTTTTATTCTAGGCTACCAGAAAATTGAAGCCATTTCTCAGCTCTTTAAGAACATAAGGCCTTTCACTGAGGAAATTCCAGCCCATCGCCACACACAATTCATTCAGCTATGAAATGTCTGCTATTCCGTTTAACACTAACAGAGACTTTCGACATGAGCTTGTCCCGTTCTAATTCAGTTTGGGTGGGGGAGGAGGGAAGAGCGGGGAAAGAAGGTAGTATTTTCTATTCTTCCGCTCTGCTCAATCCCATCTCCTCAGCCCTTTTCAGTGCTGTCCATATGTGCTAATAAACCATTTTGGTCGCTATGGAATTCTGCTAGGGAATACAAACTTAACTTCAAACTTTGTTTTTATGAAACTTTAGCTCATAATTCTGGCGAATGTTTCTTAACCTTTAACAAAGTACATTTAACTTGAACTTTAAAAGATTGGGGTCGCCCTTCACCTCATTCTAAACCCCTTAAAAAAGTATAATGGAATAGCTCTGAAATATGAACAAAAGTTCTTTTGTTTTTCTTTTTGAGACAGTCTGTCTTTATCCCCCATGTGAGAGGGCTGTGGCGTCATCATAGCTCCCAGCAACCTCAAACTCCTGGGCTCAGGCAATCCTCTTGCCTCAGCCTCCCAAGTAGCTGGGACCACAGGTACCCACAACCATGCCCAGCTAGGTTTTCTGTTTTTAGTAGAGATGAGGTTCCGCTCTTGCTCAGGCTGGTCTGGAGCTCCTGAGCTCAGGCGATCCACCTGTCTCCGCCTCCCAGCGTGCTGGCATTACAGGTCTGAGCCACCACGCCAGACCTAAATCACCTCTTTCTAACCCATGACACTTCTGTATCAAATGAAAGAGTTATAAAAACACCATATAAAAGATATGAAGATATAAACAAAGTAAGTGTTATAAGAACTGAAACTAAATAAATTCACATGATAAACTGTAAAGGGCATGCAAATTTAAAGTTCTCAAAATTAAGTCAGTATAGTTGGTTTTTAATTTCAATATTACCAAGTTTTATGTTATTTGACTCAGTCTACACACATCCACTCGACTCCTCACACACCACCTCCTCTTCTGTCCACGCACATCCACGCGACTCCTCACACACCGCCTTCTCTTCTGTCCACGCACATCCACGCGACTCCTCACACACCGCCTCCTCTTCTGTCCACGCACATCCACGCG
>CAUYRH010056779.1:0-22606 GCA_963574655.1 Perodicticus potto
CTTTTAAAAAAAAAAATCCTTCTTGTGAATTTCCTAGGCCTGAATTCCATGGATGGACTGTGTCCATTCATTGATGCACTCATTCACCTTGCCCCCGGCGGAAGGGACTGCATTCATTTGTTTCCTGGCCAAGGAACCCACACACCTATATATACTCTGAGGCTAGATGCCTAGATGAGGAGATGGGGAAAGACCGGGAGAGGAACGGAGAGAGCTTCTCTCTCCCTACTTGAAATCTCTCCCACTACCAGGAGCTTTGGTGTTTTCTGTATTCTTTTCTGTAAACCAATTCTGTCTTATCACGGACGGGTTGGGGGGGGGGAATAATGTAATGAAGAATAATAAAATACATGTATTTAAAAAAAAAGAGAGATAATCTGATGTTGTATCTTTTCTGATGGCGTTTTTGCTTTTCTGGGACAAATAAATACACTATTGGATTTGATTAGCTTATTCCATTTCTGATTTCAGAATGTATGCTCACCCATGAAATCGGTCTGTCATTTTCTTTGCTAGTAATTTACTAGCAATTTACTCTGTTCTGGTATCAAGGTTATTAACTGAAGTCATAAAATGAGTTCAGAAGTTTATCTTCAAGTTCTATTTTCAGTAACAGATTCTTTAAACTATGGGTTACATCATAGTTTGGTAGAATTCACTTCCATGATATTGTTTGGGTCTGCAGTTTCTGGGACAAGGAGTAAATTTGATTACCATTTAAATATTTTTATTTGTTATTGGTCTTTACAACATTTTTCTTTCTTTTGGGACCAAATAACAGTATTTTAAGTTCTTTCATAGAATTTTTGACTTCATTTAGTTTTTTTCGTTAATATAGAATAGTTGTATTTATTTGGGGGGTATAGGTGGTATTTTGGTTACCTATATATAATGTGTAATGACCAAATCAGGGTAATTGGTATATCTATCATCTCAAACATTTATCTTTTACTTGTATACCATAAGTTATTTTCAACTATACTTCTCCAACTATACTATCAAATACTAGAACTTATTTCTTTCATTTACCTGTATTTTTGTACTCCTTAAAGTTTTTATTTTAGTCTTCTGTAATTGTTCATAATACTCTTGTCTAAATGTTTTAAATTGAACTGCTTTATAAATGTATATCAAATAAATACTTCATTCTCTAATAAAGAAGAGTCAATACTTTATATACTTCCAAATCATTAATAATTTCTTACGTTTTCCAGAAACTCTTCTCATGGGGTCTTTAATCTGATTTAGTTGTGCTCTTGTGGCTAGAGGGCTAGATTTTCAGTTGTTGTCTTTGAGTTTTTCTCTTACCATCATCCTAGAAATTCTCTTCTGCCCGTTTTCTAAAGTTTTTCTTTGGTTCCATACTTACCTCTTTCTTTCATCACTGTCATATTTTAGAAGAGCAAACACCTCTGAGAAAGGGCATAGGAGTGGACAACCACATGTTTGGGGGGGTTACTATCTAAAAGTAGCTTCACTGTTTGCCTATGTGAGATTAACTGATGAATAGAAATGTGGATTGGAAATAATTTTCTTCAGTAGAAAGGTAGATGCATTGTTCATTGTCTGAGATCATTTTAACGCATCACCTTTCCTAGTCATCGTTTTTTGTTTGTTTGTTTGTTTGTTTTTGCAATTTCTGGCCGGGGCCAGGTTTGAACCCACCACCTCCCGTATATGGGGCCGGTGCACTACTCCTTTGAGCCACAGGCGCTGCCCATATTCACTGTTTTTTAATCCATATTTTCGACCCTTATCTAATGTTCTGACATATTACAGGGGTTAGTTTATACGTAATTCTCTTCCCTACATTGGGTCAGGTGTTAAATGGAAATTTTCAACCTGGAGTCTTATGCCTTAAGTTTATGAGAAACTTTCTGGTATTATTTCATTGTTATTGTCTTCTTTTTATCTGTTCTTGCTTTTCAGAACTCTAATTGTTTGGATCTGGTCCTCCTAGATTGACCTACTTCATCTAAGTCACATGTTTGCTGTTTTGCTCTCTGCTTTGTCTTCTGGCTCTCAAATAAAATATTTTGTTTTCTTCCATCATATTTCTAATTTCCAAGAATTTTTGTTTTCTGAATGCCCTTTAAAAGCATCCTGTTTTTTCCCTTGGCTTTACTCCCCACAACCACTTAGCTTTTTGTGAACTGATAACTTGGACTCTATTAGTCCTTCAACTTTCCTGCTTTTAAAAGTTTTTAACATCTCTTAATGAATGTCATCTTACTTGCTTTGTCCTTCTGCACCGATGCTTTACTTTACCTCTTTATTCTGTTTTCAGTGGAATTTTTGAATATAGGTTCAACCTGTCATATTTAAAAGAAATTCCCTATAATTAAAATAATCTAGTATATTTATATTAATTCCTTTCATTGATATTTCGTTTATGTGCACTTTTATTTATTTTATTTGTTTGCTTTTCATTCCATTTATTTGCACTTTTTAAGTTTTTGGAATAACCTTGCCAGGTAGTAGTCTATATAACCATCTTCTTCCTAAAAAACAGGCTTTATGTTTGTAATAATCTTTGAGGAAAATTGAAAAAAGGATTCTGGAAGTTCGTAAATTACCTAAAAAATTCTGAAAATAAAGCTGAAGACCAGATAGTTACCCTATCTTAAAATAACACATTGTACCAAACTATTTTAATAAGAAACAATGTGCTTCTAGGACAGGAGCAGTGGGCTAGCCACATGGTGTGGGCAGAGCCACTTACGTGTTCAGGGATGTATATATGACACTGCTTGCTTTACCATTCATGACCTTGGTAAATCGTGCTGGGTGACAGGCTGAATACCCATAGAGAGAAATAAAGCTGCCTTCCTACCTTACACACGAAGAGCTAATATGTTAAAATTCAATAAAGAAAGTAAATCTATGAAGCTAATGGGAGGAACATGACTCATTCGGAATTTGTGATTTCTGTGTAGCAAAGTTAATGTGATCATATCAGTGACATTGCTCTTTTAAATACCTAGAAAATACAAAATACTTCTGCTAGTCATCAAGGAAAAAGCCAAGAATCCAACAGAAAAAGAGCGAGCAAGGGACCTGAGGAAACTCTTCAGATGGAAAGCCAGACGGAATACCTTCCATGTGAAGGAACGTGTGTAACCTCACTAGTAATGAGGGATATGCAAATTCAAACATCGTATCATTGTATTGACATCAGATTGGCAAAAATTAGAAATTAGAAATTGATCATGTTAAATGCTAATGAGGAAGTAAGAAAATGGAAAATCTTTGTTTATTTTGAGAACTGAAAATTGGTGGAGCCATTCTGGAGGGCAATCATAAAATGTTGTATGTGTTTACCATCTAACCAAAGGACTGTCTTCTGGGGCACAGCCCGGGAAGAAAGTCTCAGTGGTGGATACAAGGAGATCACCATAAAGTTATCCAGCCTTGGTTATGAGAGCAAGGAGCTGGGGCTAATCCAGCCTTCCTTGCAGAAATGGATAACGATGTGGATGTGCAAAGAGATCTCAGCAGCCAAGAAGGAATTAGATCAACATATGTGTGGTCAATCAAAGGAACCATCACTTTACATTAATCACATATACACCCGTCTGCTCTGTACCACGCGTATACTTACGCGAATATATGAAAATGGTTTGGAAGTAACCTCTGAGGTAGAATGTGTGTACACTGTGACAATCACAATGGAAATGGAATAGGAAAAGGAATGATGGATGAAAAGGGAAATTGATAACCAACAGGAAGGAAGGAAGGAAGAACAAAAGGCACATTGTACAGATAGGATGTGTCATAAATTAAGGCACATTTAGGTTAATTTTGCTCATCTGTGTCCTTAAAAATAAAACTAGATGAACTAATAAACTAAAAACCTAAATAAAACCAATAAAAATTAAATATTGGATGCCAATGACTGAAAAGTCATCTCTGGAGAAACTCACAGTCCAATTAGAGAGTAGGTTAACACAGCTACAGAGATGATCATTATTCTCAGGAGAACAGTAATCTCGCCACCCATCTGAACATTACTATATAATATGACAGAAAATCTATCAGGGGAAAACAGACTGTGGCCTTTTAGTGATCTTCCAAGGAAAAGCGTTTTTCTATATTCCATTAGCACTGAGATTGATGACTTGGGGTTAAGGTAGGTGATCTCTGATCATGTGCTTGGATTACATAAAAGACTTGAGATTGATGAAGAGCTGCTGGGTGCCCAAGTCCAGCCAGCTTGTGATCCATCCGAAGCAGAACCGACAGCTGATTGACAAGCCCTTGTTGTGCTGTGTCTTGATGCACCATGATGGCTGAGGACAAAGGGGCAGGGGAATGAAGTCCCTACATCCAGACTGGAACCTGGGAGTCGCCAAGGCCTGTTGTGTGCCAGGTGCTGGTGGAGGCTATCTGAATTAATCTCCGTCACAAACACAATAGGCCAGTATTCTCACTTTGCATTTTACAGATGAGATCAAGAGAAGTGATGTATATTACACAAGGTCAATTGGTAAAAACAAGCTGTGGTCCAAACTCAAACATTCCTGACTCTTTTCAAGATACAGTCCTTTACATTCATCTCTAAGGAGGCCAGAGTTGCATTTCATCGTTCACATTGAATCAGCCACTGCTAAAACATCATTATATTACCTTATTAGTCATGCCTGTCACAGATTCCCAGGGCTATTCTGCAGTCATTTCTGAGAGAATAGTCTCATTCCCAGTCCACCGCCGATGGCCTGAAAGTAACTATTCCCACAGCCAGGGGCCTAGGTGTGGCCTAGAATGGAAAGATTTTCCCTGGCAGAGATTAGGGATATCAGCTGAGCAAGGTAGTGTCTACCTCTCTAGAAGTTAAAGTAGGAAGTTTAGTACCAGGGAGTTTTTGGTGGGCAAGCAGGAGGTGGGTCTTCACACAGAGAAGTGGGCCAATAGCACCCAATGGGGATCTACGGAGAACCCAAGAGTGCAGGTCCCTGACACTGCCACTGAGGCTGCCATATTCACTGCTGACACTCAGGGCACCATCTTGTTCAAGTCTTCCTGTGGCCAGCTTGGGGCTCTTGACCTTGATGTGATTTGGTTGTTCAGCTTTCCCTAAATTCTTAACCAGACTTACTCTGTGATTAAGTTCATATTTTCCACTTCTTAAATGAATCCTTAAGATGCATTCCCGCTTCTTTAAGGTGGTGTGAGGAAAACCTGGTCCATGATGAAAAAGAGCCCAAAGGAATCATTCCTTTGCTTCTTTGACTTTCTAGAAGGTGGTCTTCAACTTTGACCAAAGAAACCTAGTCAAGTGCAAGAACAGATAGCATGAGGGTGTTCCTCGCGCTTCAGTTTCCATGCCCACCTGTAGGCAGGAAGCCATATGCCCCTAATATGACTGGTGGAGGCACAGTCGTGAGTGTGCCTCTGACCTAGGGGCATCAATGAATTAGAGTGAAGGGGTTGTGTTGGGCAAGGATCAGAGGCGAAGAGGGAGTTAAGTGGTAAGAACAGGAGCCAGTGAATGGTAGAATCACCTCTCAGGATACACGTGGGGGAATGTATTCAGAGTTCCACGTGGTTAAGTTAAATTATGGTGGTGGTTCATTTATCAGCCCTGGTTATGAGAATGAGGAGAGGACATCCCAGGGAATCCAGGAGAATAGTCATCGTATTTGATTACAAATAGAATAACAGTCATGGGTTTGCCTGTGACTGCAGGGATTTTAGGGATGTGGGAATTTCAAAGCTAAAAGCAGGATGCTTAGTTAATTCTTGATGTTGCAAGTGACAGAAATTCCACTAGTTAAGCAAAAACAAGAGATATGTTCAATTGCAGGGGAAAAAAGTCCTGAAACTTAGATTGCGAAGCGTCCTAGGAAAAGATTAAGCAGTTGAGAGAGCTCACACCTCAGCTCCCTCAGCATGAGGAGCTTTTAATAAACACACCCGCCCAGCCTCCTCCTGGACATACTAAGCCCATCATTCTGGGTCTGGGCTTCAGTATATTTTTAAAAACCTCCCTTACTTATTCTTATAAGAAATCACTGCTTTCCGTGAATAACAGAATAAGCCCATGTTTCTCAAATTTTCCTCCCGTTGCAACCATCCAAAGAGCTTAAAAAATGCCCAGGCTGGTGTTCCAGTCCCCTCTAGGGATTATGGTTTTAACTGGTCTAGGTGTGGCCAAGGATTTGCAAGTTTTTAAAGGTCAGCAGGTGATTCTAATTTACAGATCAACAAATTTGGGATCCACCCCCTACACACTTTCCCAGAATAGCCCTGGGGGTTGAGCAGGGGAAGAGTAAGGATGTGTGGGTGCTTTTGTCATCAGGTAAGTGGAAAGAAGACCATCTGCAAACCCAGTACATCAGCTCAAAGTCTGTGCTTGTTATTCTGCCCAGGTGTACATTGCGATTAGAAGATTTTACAGGCAGCAAGGATGGAACCCGGGGCAGACAGAGGGTGACTTCTCCCTGGTCCTCTCACTCTATCGATGCTGTTGTGATCACCTATCAAGGCTTATGATAGACAAGCAGTGGAAGTCCTGTCTGGCCTCTGTCTGCTGACTTCTCTTTTTCTTTTTTTTTGCAGTTTTTGCTCGAGGCCGGGTTTGAACCCGACACCTCCAGTACATGGGGCCGGCACCCCACTCCTTTGAGCCACAGGCACTGCCCACTCTGTCTGCTGACTTTTGATACCAAGTAATCCACAGCTTTGGTCTCCTTGCCCCTAAAATGGAGATATTACTACAAATAGTAGGTGATCTACATAAAGTAGCTAATGTGTAGCTGATGCAGAGTAGGTTATTAGGATGCCCCTCTTTCTCACCACTTTGAATATTTGAGTCATCCCAGGGACTTCTTTTAATAATGGAGTATACATCTGATACAATCTCAATCTGCACATTCTCAGCATGTATGAGTTCACAGCTCTATTTTTAAGATATTATGTTCTCAGCACTCTCAATTTCTCAGGATTTATGAATTTGCAATCACAGGAGGTTTGAATCAAAGCTGAAGTCTTCAGAGAGAATGACTGTGGGATTCCATAGTTGTGACTTTAATATTCTGCAAATGCAAATCGAGCCTTGTGAGTGAACATGGTTTTCAACTATCATGACTCAGCAGATTTCAGATTGCATGATTCATAGATATTCAAAACTCATGACTCAAAGATTCTCTGATATTGTGGCACTGGTTTTCTATTTGGGTGATTAATACACAGAAAACATAAAGCTGAACCTATAGCAACTTTGAAAAGGATGTTCACATCTAGAGCCACCCTTGTTTGACCTTGAGAAAACAGGGCTGTAGAGACTCATGTCTGTAAGCCTTCTCTGGAGGATTCAGTTTTGAAATGCCAGCTCATTGAATAAATAGCACCTACAAGAACAGTTAAAATTTCAAATTGAAATCAATTTTTATTTGTCCTTTTTAAAGAGAATAGACACTGCTTAGGTAAGAATTGGTATAGCCAAGCATTTGGACAGTGAGCACAGAATAAGGAAAATGGTATTTCTCAGATTGACTCAGGGATCATTGCATTTAATAACTTGATGGTTTTAAGATTGCATGACTTGGCAATTCTAATGCACAAACAGTAAGACACTAAAAAGTAGAGAATGAAATTAATTCAGGATTGTGGAGAGAAAATCCAGAATATCACAAGGGAAGAAGATCTCAAAAAACACTCAACGAGATACACAGAGCATGATGGAGATGACTATAACTTCCTCTCTATTCTCCCATCAGCAACAGAAATGGAAGAATCCTGGCTGCACGTGGCCTCAGTTCCTTGCTCTCCGGCTGGATGCTTGATCCAGGGAGCATTTCACTAGCTAGACTAACCCCAGTCAGATACCCTCTCTAGACCTGTCCAGGGATGACAGTTATGGTTAACTTTGGAGCTGGATAGCTAATCCAGAAGCTAGGGAAACACCACGAGGGCCATACTTTCTTATGGTCAGGCAGGATATGATTCATTCACAAAGAAACAGAGGCAGAAGGAGATCCCATTTCCTCCCCCTAATGCATTTTCTTCCCTCAAGTTCCAGGACACGTGGCCCCTTGACTTGGATTTTGGTAAGCAAATTTATTTATTTATCTTTTTGTTTTAAAATGAAACAGACAACCAGGTCCAAACAAATGTAAAGACTAGTTAAATATGATCATAAGGCAACTGTGTCACAGCCATCCAGGATAAGAAAAAGAACTTTCCAGAAACCCCAAAAGCCCTCTCTTACTCACCATGCAAATTATAGCCCATCCCTTCCTCTAAATAGAATTATGTTGATTTTTGTAATGGGCACTTCCTTGCATTTCTTCATAGTTTTACCACTCAAGTGAGTATACTAGTCACATTTATTTTGCCAGCTTGCGATATTTAATTATCTTTCAGTCAATCTTGAAGTTGCTCCTCCTCCATCCTTTCATTTCTTGCTCTCTACAGTTTTTATACAATTTATCTGTTGAAGAATCCTGGCTCTTTTACTTGTAGTTTCTACTGCCTAGATTTCAAACTCATTGTGCAGCTCAGCATGGTTCCATGCCCTGTCTACTTTCTACAAACTAGCAGCAGGATCTAGAGGCTTAATCAAATTCAGGTTCAGTCCCTTTGAAAAGTCACTGGTTGTGTTGTGACCTTTAACCAGGAAGCGTATCCTGGTTGGTTTTCACTCTCTTGATGTCTCTGGCTCATGATACTCAGTGCCTGGATCTACTGAGTGATATAAAAAACGAATACACTTATTTTATCACTTTGTTTTTATTTCATTTTTCATATTTGTTAAGGTATGTTTTATAGCAAAAATATGCTCTATCCCAGTGAACGTGAGCATGTAAAATTGAGGAGATTGTGTATTCTGCTGTCGTTGCATGAAATAGTCTATAAATATCAATTAGACCCAGTTGATTGATGGTGTTTTTCAGTTTAACTATGTTCTTACTGATTTTCTCCCTGCTGTATCTTTCAGTTACTGACAGAAGCATATTGACATCTCTACCTATAATAGTCAAGTCCTCTATTTCTCTTTAAAGTTTAATCATCTGCCTCAAGGATTTTGACATTGTTGTTAAGTACATATATACTACGGATTGGGGTGTTTTCTTGGTGATTTTACCCTTTTATGAAGATACTATATAATGTCCTTTTTTATCTCTGGTAATTTTCCTTATTCTGAAGTCTGTTCTGTATGAAATTAATATAGCTACTACTTGCTTTTTTTGATTAGTGTTATCACAGCATGTGCTTCTCTATCCCTTAATTTAAGCTCAGTTTGCTGAAAATGGGTTTCTAATAGACAACATAAAATTGGGTCTTGTTTTTTTTGATCCATTTTGACACTCACGTTATTTTAATTGATGCGTTTCAACCCCTGACATTTAAAGTAAAGTTGAGCATCTTATCTGACTCAATTTTATGTCCTCTTTTAGTTTTTATATATTTCTAGTGGTTGCCTAGAGTTTGTAATATACATTTATAATCTATCTAAGTTCACCTTCAAATACACTATACCACTTCAAGGGTCTTTCAAGAGAATGTTTACAATTCCTTCTTCCCATCCATTATAAAATTGCTTTCATTCATTTCACTTATCTCTATGCTATAACCACATAATTTATTGTTACTGTTATTACTTTTAACAAACTGTTGCCTATTAGACTCACTATGAACAAGAAAAATAAAAGATTTTATTTACCTTCATTTATTCTTTCCTTAATTCTCTTCCTTCCTTTACGTAGATACAAGTTTCTGACCTATATTGCTTCCCTCTTATTTCTTGTGAGGAAATCTCCTTCGTTTTTGTATGTCTGGAAAAGTTATTTATTTTTAACTTTTGAAAAATAATTATTCTAGGTATGCAGTTCTAGGCCATTTTTTTCCTTGTCAACACTTTAAATATTCATTCTACTATCTTCTTGCTTGCATGGCTTCTAAGGAGAAATCAGTTGTAATTCTTATCTTTGATACTCTGTAAGTAAGGTATTATTTTCTCCTCTGACGTCTTCCAAAATGTCCCCTTTGTCTCTTTTTTTTTTTTTTTTTTTTTTTAGTTGAATGCAATATGTTTGGATGTAGATAGTTTTGGCATTTATATCACTTGGCTTGCTGGATTTGTGGCTTGGTGTATAACATTGGTTTGGGGGCTTCTCAACTATTATTATGTCAAATATGTCCTCTGTTCTTTTTCTCCTTCTCATAATATTATTATGTACATGTTGCATTTTTTGTAACTGCCCTACAGTTTGAAGATGTTCTGCTCCAGTTTTTCCTGTTCCTTTGATCCATGCATTTCAGATTTGAGGATTCCTATTACATTTCTTCAAACTTGTTGATTCTTTCCTCACCTACACTAGTCTACTAATGAACCCATCAAAGACATTCTGTATTTCTGTTACAGTGGTTTTGATTTCTTGCATTTCCTTTTAATTTAAGTTTTAACTGATGAATCAAAATTACTCATATTTAGTTTACAACATGATGTTTTGACATAAGGTCTGTCATATACATTTATAATTTATCTAAGATCACCTTTAAATACACTGTACTGCTTCATGGGTCGTTTTTTAATTTTTTTTTTTTTTTTGAGACTGAGTCTCACTATGTTTTCCTTGGTAGATTGCCGTTGTGTCACAGCTCACAGCAACTTCAAACTCTTGGGCTTAAGTGATTCTTTTGCCTCAGGCTTCCAAGTAGCTGGGACTATAGGCGCCCACCACAATGCCTGGCTATTTTTTGTTGCAGTTTGGCCCGCCACCCTCCGTGTATGTGACCGGCACCTTAACCACTTTGCTATGGGCACTGAGCCCATGGGTCTTTCAAGAGAGTGTTTACAATTCCTCTTTCCCATCCATTATAAAACTGCTGTCATTCATTTCACTTATCTCTATGCTATAACATAATTTATTGGTACTGTTCTGACCTTTAACAAACTGTTGCCTATTAGACTCGTTATAAACAAGAAAAGTAAGAGATTTTATTTACCTTCAGACAGACAGTATATATTGTAAAATGACTAAATCAAGATAATTAAAATATACAGTACCTCATATACCTATCCTTTTTGTGGTTAGAACACTTAAAATCTCATCTCTTAGTGATTTTCAAATGTGCAACATGTTCTTGTGAACTATATTACTGTAAATTACATAACTATATTGAAATTATTCCTCTGTGTAACTGAAATATTATATCTTTTGTCCAACATTTCCTAAGTTCTACCCACACCTCAGACTCTGGGGATCACTACTGTACTCTCCATTTCTACAAGTTCAACTTTCGGGATTGCACATCTAAGTGAGATCCTGAGGTATTTGTCTTTCTGTGTCTGGCTTACTTCACTTAGCATAACGTCCTTCTGGCTCATTGGTGTTGTTACAAGTGGCAGGATTTCCTTTCCTTTTGGGGCTGAATAATATTCCATTGTGTATATATACCACATTTTCTTAATCAATTCAATCACATGCAGACATGTGATTAGGTTAATAATTAATTAACCTAATTAATTAATAATTAGGTTGATATCTTAACTATATCTCAACTGATATGAATAATACTGCAATGAACATCAGAATGCAGGTATCTCTTCTGCATACTGGTTTTATTTTCTTTGGATACATACTCTTGCATTTCTCTTTAATTATTTAGTTTCCATCTCTCTGTTTACATTATTGATCTGCTCTTACATTTTGTCCATTTTTGCCTTTAGAGTCATAGCACACTAATTGTAGTTATAAATTCTCAGTCGGGAAATTCCATAATCTTTGCTATAACTGAGGGTCTTGTTCTGATGCCTTGCTCTATCAGTTGAAATGATATGTTTTGTCTTTTAGTTTGCCTTGTAATTTTTTATTGAGAGCCAGATGTGATATATTAGTTAAAAGGGACTGAATAAGTTGGACTTCAGTGTGTGGTTTTATATTTATCTGGTTTCCAGTTAGCTGTATTTACCATTTGCTGTAGGTGTCAGAAGCTACAGTGTTCTCTACTTTTCTTATCTTTGTCTCCCCTTTGTCCTTGGGATCCCTAGAGACTTCTCTTTAAATAAGATCTGAAACTTGTCATTCTTTCAGTTACAATCCCCTTTTATCACACAGGAGTCCTACTGAGAGGGTGTCAAATGGTGGGGAGAGAAAAGCGTGGCATAGTCCTCTGATTAGGTCTCAGCCCTTTGGTGAACTTTGCCTCTGGGATGTGACCTTCACAAGTGCTTCTCAGTTACTCCCTGACCCTCACATTAGATGGAAGGGTTTGATTTGGGCATTTTATTTTTACAAGTTAGGCTCTGATTAAAAGAGTTCTCATTGAGGGCAGGTCTTGTTAAGTAGAGTAAGTGCTGTGGTTGTTTCAAAACTGCTATTTTCTTCTTCCCCCACTGAAAGCACAGAGAAATTTTCTCTAATTCTCACTATGAAATTTTGTTAAGTATCCTAGAGACAGAATTCACAAAAATGTCCCAGCCACTTACCACCCTAAAACTGGGCCTCCTAGAGTTTTTGTGTGTGTGTGTGCGTGTGTGTGTGGCCAGGGCCTGGTTTGAACCTGCCACCTCCAGTATATGGGGCTGGCACCCTACTCCTTGAGCCACAGGCACTGTCCTAGAGTTTTTAACTCTCAAGCTTGTCCAATCAAACTTCCAACAATTCACCAATTATGGTGTAAGTTACTACCTTCAGATGCAATTTCTGTTCCTATTCTCTATTCTGGTAACTGTGATTCTCCAAATCTGCCAGTCTGTCTCTGCACATTTGGGGACAATGGTTTGCCCTGTGACTGTGATCTCAGTTCTATGATGGGTAACCCACATTGTTGATTTAGTTTGTTCTGCATTTTTCTTGTGAAAAATGGATTGGAGGAAACCAGAGGTCTTGTTTTCATTCATTAGAACACTTTTATAAGGAACACTTCCCCTCATTTACTCTTTGGTGACACAGAGATATAACGGATATAAGAAAGGTATAATAAATGCTTGACTTTCCCCTTTTATTTGCCTGTCTTCCCAGATAATTAGTCATTTTTCTTGTCATCTGCACAAGATGACCTAATAATATTTTTGAGCTAATGATAGGCTTAGAGAACAGTTGCAAAAATCATACAAAGTTACAGCACACACATCACCCAAGTTCCTTTGTGTTAACATTTTATATTACCATAGAATATTTGTCAAAACTAGAATGTTAACATTGGTACAGAACTAGAAACTAAGGTAAAGACTTCAAGTCGGATCTCACACATTTTTCACCTACTGCTTTTTTATCTATCTCAGACACATCCAGGATCTCACATTGCATTTGGGGTGCTTTTCTTCCTTAGTGTCCTCTGATTTGTGAGAATTTCTTGGTTTTCCCTTGTCTTTTAGAACTTTGATTCTATTGAAAAGTACTGCACAGGTCCATTTGGATTTTTCTGATGTTTTCTCATGGTTAGATTGAGTTTATTCATTTGAGGGAAGGACATCATCAAGTGATGTGCCCTGACAAGCAGGGAATGGGTCCCTGACGTCAGTCAGTTATGACTGGTGATGTGAACCTTGATCACAGAGCTGGATGGTATCTGCCACAGTGATCCAGCGTCAACTTGCTCTTTTTCTCTTTGTAATTACTAAATGTTTGGGGTAGATACTTAGAAAATTACATTCATTCTGTTTATAATTTGGACACTACTTAACATTCACCAATGATCTTGCCCATCACAAGTGTTCAAATGGTGATTTCTGTGTCTCTCATTCCTTCTATATTTTCTAAGTGGAATTCCTATGTAAGGAATAGTTACTGCTTCTCTTTTACTTATTTATGATCCAGTCATCCATTTATATCAGTATGGATTCCTGGGTATTTACCTTGGCATTATATTCCAAGATTATTATTCTAATCTTGTTTCTTTTTTAACCCACGTTGTTCCTTGAGAACCCTTTGGACATTTATGTCTCTTTCAGGTTTAATCTTGTGCTCTTTTGACATGTCCTATCCTATTTTTGTTTTCATTTTGTTAGTTTGATTTGTCTTATTTTAGCACATCTGGCTTACTGGCACCATAGGCTGTTCCAGGTTCACTGTGTATCTTTCCTGCCATAGGCCTGGAGTCAACCGTATCTCCAAAGAGCCACTTTCTCCTTTTGTTGGAGAATCATAATCAGAAACCTTGGGCTCAACACAGGGTATGCTCATTGCTACTTGGGAATCAGAGTATCTGGTTATCATCAGTGAATAGAGCTAAGAAATATATATATGTGTATAATTCACGTATACACACCTATATTTGTTTCTTATTTATTTTTACATATACATATATATACACACACTCATGAGTCTATATTGATTCTCCAACTTGAAGACATCATCAGAGAATTAATTTTAGACTTCCTCCTATTCATAAAACCTAGCTCCCAATCTCTACTTTCTATTTAACAATAACACACAAACAAAATGGTTTTAGAAATTTTTAATTCAACCCCTCTGAGAAACAAATATACAAAGAGTACAGTGTTTTCTACTGTTCATTTTGTCTTTATGCTTGTAGTAAACACTGCTTTGTGAGCTTACTTATGCCAGCTCATATGTTTCCTCTGCCATCACTGTACTTATGCAATTCATTTGTAATAGAGTTTATTCATTCATCACAGTCTGGCTTCAATCTTCTCCCCACATCTTGATTGATTTTTTTTAATTTTATATAAATAAAATTCACTTTTTTTTTTTTTGAGACAGAGCCTCAAGCTGTCACCCTGTAGAGTACGTGGCATTACAGCTCACAGCAACCTCCAACTCCTGGGCTCAAGCGAGTCTCCTGCCTCTGTCTCCCAAGTAGCTGGGACTACAGGCAACTGCCACAAGGCCCGGGCATATTTTGGTTGCAGCCATCATTGTCGTTTGGCAGGCCCGGCCTGGATTTGAACCCGCAGCTCAGGTGTACGTGGCTGGCGCCTTAGCCCGCTGAGCCACAGGCGCCGAGCCAAAATTCACTTTTTATGGTAAATGTTTCTATGAATTTTGACAAATGAATAGTTTGTGAAATTGTCAACCACTACACTGTTAAATAAAACCATTCTACATCCCCAAATTTCCCCTACACCACCCATGTATTAAAAAAAAAAATATTCTCTTCCACTAGCCTGGTATCATGGTGGGAGCTGAAAATCCTAGCTATGTGAGAAGGTGAGACAAGAAGATCATTTGAACCCAGGAGTCTAAGGTTGCTGTGAGCTAGGCTGACCTCATGGTGCTCTAGCCTGGGCGACAGAGTAAGACTCTGTCTCGAAAGAAAGAAAAGAAAAGAAAAAAGAATAGAAAAGGGAAATAAATAAATTAAAAATAAAAAAATAAACTGAATCATTTAACATGCAGCCTTTTAGAACTTTCTTCTTTCACTTCGCAAAATATATTTAAGGATCATTGTGTTTTTGAATGAATTGTTTCTTTTTATTGTTGAATAATATTTCAGTATATGGATATGTCATAGACTACTTATCCAGTTGTCATCTCAATGGCATTCTTTATAAAAGAATGGCTAAATCTTTATAGTTCGGATATTCACCTTTTACTAAAGATTTCCATGGAGTGGAATACTCTGGTCTCTCTTCAAATCATATGACTCTTTCACCTTTCATATCTCAGTTATACAAGGAGGAACAGGACTCTGGGCCATAGAGTCCTTAATTTATACAAAATTGCCAAATTCTTCTTTTCAATCCAGATGCAAGGACAGCCAGGCAAGAAAGAAAAAAAAAAAAAAAAAACCCACAGGACTCAGTCACATCAAACAATCTAGTTTTGGACGGCTCTTTGTTCCTGTCAGCCCCAAACTCTCCTCCTCCAAAGACACCAAGAAAGTAAGAGAGACATCTAAAGATAATCCCTCTTTGCTCTCCAGTCAAGAGACAGTCATATCCCCGCCTGGATAAACCATTTCTTCCCTACAGGCAGCAAGAGCAGACAACAGTGGGAGACCCCCAGTTGCCAGATAAACGAAGCAAAGGAATATAACACTACGAAGTCTCTAACTGCTAAGCTGTTGGAAACACAACCCATGAAAGTAAGCTAAGATTTACCTGACCTGAACAGCTTGAAAGCATGCTAAAATAAGGGATCAAAGTGAGACTTAGAGTCTCCTAATCTAAAAGACAAGATATCCTACACACAGTTACAGATCACATCACACCAAGAACCACCTTGAACAAGAGAAGACAACTGGTGCCAACAGCAAAAAAGAGACAGGTTTATATTAGAAACTAGAAAAAGTCTCAAATAACCTAAGTTCTCACTCCAAAAACTAGGAAAATAAGATAATGAATTCAAGCAAGCAAAAGTAAGGAAATTATAAAGACCAGAAATTAATAAAATTGCAAGTAGGAAAATAAAGAAAATAAATGAAACAAATAGCTGGCTCATTAGAAAAAAAATTAATAAAATTAATGAAACTCTAAAAAGAGAGACAAATAATAAAAGAGAAGACTCAAATAATACTAGGGATGAAATAAGGGCTATTACTACAGATTCTACAGCTATTTAGAAATAATATGGGGGCAATATTAGCAATTACTCATAAATTCAAAAACTTAGAAGATATGAAACACTTCAAAAAATCCCCACAAACTATGAAAATTTATGCTAGATAAAATAGATAATCTCAATATCCCTGTAACAATTGCAGAGTTTAAATTTGCCATTTGAAAAATGTGGAAAAAGAAATCTTCAGGCTCCTGTGGTTCCACTGAAGAATTCTGAAAACAGAAGAAAGATCACACTAACTTCATGCAATCTATTTTAGAAAATAGCAGAGCAATGAGCTCTTTCCATCTCATTTTATAGGGCCAATTACCCTGGCTAATTTGATTAAGGCAATATTGACAAAAGAAAAGTACAGAACAATACCTCCCATGGATTTATATGCAAAAGCCCTCAAAATATTATCAACTGAATTGTTAGTATACACAAAGAGTTACTACCAAGTTGGACTTATTCCAGGGATGCAAGGCTGGTTCAATGTTTGAAATATATCAGTGTAATCCACCATGTCCAGAAGATAAAGGAAAAATATCATGTGATATTATCAATTGATATAGGGAATGCATTTGACAAAATCCAACATCCATTCATGATAAAAATTCTCTGGAAAGAGAGAAATTTTTTCAACTTGATAGAGAGCATTTAGAAAAAAACAAAATCCCCAAACTATAGCTAACAGCTTACTTACTACCTTCCACCTCCTCTAAGCTGGAAACAGAAGGCAAAGATATCAACAATCATCACTCTTATTTGAAATAGTACTGGATGCTCTAGACACTTTAATAAGACAAGAAAAAGAAATGAGGCATATTGATCAAATAGGAAAAAATAAAACTGTTCCTATTTGCAAATGATCTGATTATCTACACAGAAACTCCCAGGATTCTAGAAGAAAATTCTTCTAATAAGTAAATTCAGCAGAGTCCTAGTTTACAAGGTCAATAGACAAATGTCAATCTCCTTTTTATGTGCTAAGAATGAATATGCAGAAATAACATTTGCAATCACCCCAAATAAAATTAAACTTAGAAAGGCATTTAAAACCTATGTGACACCTATATGCTGAAAATCACAAAATGCTGGTGAAAGAAATCAAAGACTTAAATAAATAGGTAGATATACCAGCTTCATGCATTAGAAAACTCAAAAATGGTAAAGATGTCAACTTTCCCAAAATTGATTTATATGTTTAATGCAATTTCTAATTTTAATTAATTCCTAGTTTTAATCCCAGAGAGGATTTTTATAGACATAGACAAAATTTGTATTATTCTAAAATAATAATTGTATAAAACAATAATTATATCGTATTTATTATTTGTATTATTCTAAATATTTTATGGAAAGGAAAGGACCCTATATTCATTAAAACAATCTTTTTTTTTAATTTCAGATTAATATGAGGGTACAAATTATTAGGTTAAATTGTTTGCATTTGTTAGATAAAGTTCAAGTTGTAGCTGAGGCCTTCACCCAAGGGATGTGCTATATATCCTTACATTGCACCCACTGGGTGAGAGATTACCATTCTTCTTCCCTCCTCCCCACACCCACTCCCTCTCTCTCCCACTCAAATGTAATTTTGTTTTTCTATCCTATGGGCATGTAGTTGTTTATCTTCTGGCTTCATATTAGCATTGCATGTACTGGATCCTTGCTTTTCCATTCTTGTGATACTTTACTAAGAAGAATGTTCTTCAACTTCATCCGGCTAAATACAAAAGATGTAAAGTCTCCATCTTTTTATGGCTGAATAGTACCCCATGGCATACACATACCACAGTTTATTAATCCATTCCTGGGTTGATGGGCACCTGAGATGATTCCATATCTTGGCGATTATGAGTTGCGCTACAATGAATGTTGTGGAAATGTCCTTATGGTAGAAATGATTTTTTTTTTATTTCGGGTAGATAACCTAGTAATGAGATTGTGTGATCAGAAATAGAAAAGGAAAAATAAAGTGGGAAGAAGCATTGTACTTGCTATTAAGGTTTACTCTATAAGGACAACAGTCCAGACATTGTGGTATCGGGGAGAGAGAAACATACAGAAGGTGCCAAAAAATTGTATACACATTTTAAGAGATGCTGTCTATTACTTTTCCAAGTTGAATTGAAGATACTGTTACTGGTCACGTGTATCTAGGCACACTGCATACATCTATTTTACGTGCAAACATACACTTTTGGGAGATGGTCAATTTACTCCCAACAAAATTGCCTATAATGTGTATACCCCACATAGAGCAGTGAAGCAGAGTGAAATACCTAGGAATAGACCCAACAAATATGCCCAACCAATTTTAGCAACAGTATAAAAGCAGCTAAATGGAGAAATGCTAAGCATTTGTTAAAATAGTGTTAAACACTATTGGACAGCCACTAAGAGACAAAAATGAACTTGAACCTAAACCTCATGCCTTGTACAACAAGTAAAATGTTTCATAGCCTAAAATACAGAATGTAAACTACAGAAGTGTTAAGGAAATTTATGAAAAAAATATTTAGAATCTGGGGTAGGCAGGGTTTTCTTACATTACTTGATGCCTAAAAGTCTAACAATAGACCTTCAGAGCTCTTCAAGATTAATAACTTTTGCTCTGCAAAAGACTCTGTGAAGAGAATAAATATATCAGCTACAGACAGTGAGAAAATATTTACAAATCACATATCAAAGGGTTAGCAGCTAGAATACATAAAGACAATCAAAAACCCAACATTAAAAAAACAAAAAAAATGAGAAAATGGGCAAAAAATGAACAGATATTTTTTGTTGTTGAGTTATAGCTCCTTATATATTCCAGATAATAATCCTTTATCAGATACATGTTTTTCAAATACTTTCTCACATTCTGGGGTTTGTCTTTTTACTTTTTCCATACGCTTTTTTCTGATGGACAAAAATTTTAAATTTGGATGAAGTTCACATTATCTACTATTTTCTTTTGTTAACTGTCATCATCTTTCTTATAAGTTAAATTGAGTGACTGCTCCTTTCAAGCTACCAAATCCTCCCTAGCTAAAACATCCAGAAATAGAGTACCAGGAAGGAGAGAGCAAGGATTCTGAGACGGTCAAATGGGTTCATTGGGAGGTCTGAACACACCAAGATGCAGAAAAAAGAAAGTTCAAGGAGATGCCTTAGGAAAGACTTGATACCAAGGGTGGACAATGGCCTGTCTCCTGCCTCAAGTGCCTTCTGTGTCAAGAAAAATGTGGCAATCAAGATATGGCACTACCCACACTGATCTGGGCAAGGTGCAAAGGAGAACACTTACTGACAGAAATGGCCTTGCCAGGAAGTTACTACAGAACAAAGAAAAGTCTACAGTCAGAAGTCAAGGTGAGCATAGTTTGGTGAAAGGGCTGCATGCAAAGATGTAGCAACGTGTTGGGTGACAGCGGTCCTAATTCTACAGACTGAAATAGTTCCCAGAACATGGAACTTTCATTGACAAACAGGTGCACAGTCCTGGGCACACCAGACTGTTGGTTACGTTAGCGCAGTCACCGTAGGCTGGATGGCATAGCCTTGCCTGCACGGTGTTCGGGGGCCCTGCAAACAGGGCGCTTCCACAACCCTGCTTACATCCTTGGCTGCTTGCTTCGTGAATTTTCTACCCTGCTTCCCCTGGGGAAAGGGCTTGTCCTTAGGCAGAGGAAGAACATCACTGGTAAAGCCAGGAGGTAAAAGGCACAGACAGAGTAAGAGCTTAAGAACCAGAGAGAAAGAAGATGTGACTAAATATATAGTTAAAAGTGAGCGAGCTGAGTGAAGACAGAGGAATCTAAAGACAGGGCGAGACAAGCGAGAGAAAGACTCTGGAGACAGCCTGACAGCGCGGGCACACTTTGAACAGGAGAGACAGGGTGGAGGAGGGTGGGTTCACGTCGGAGCAGGATGGATGGAGGAGAGAGAGAGAAGAAACGCAGGGAAAAGGAGGTGAAGAACAAACTGGCGGAGACGTGGAGGATCGTGCTCAAGCACCACTTCGATGGAACAAATGTTTCTCATTGGTTTGCAGGCTGAATTCAAACAGAATAATTTCATTCCTAAAGCTTTTGCTCAAATCTCATAAAAATGAACAACTCTTTCAAAATACAACTTAAGCATGTGCACCTAAAATAATAAAAGTTTTTTCTCTGCCACATACTAGAAGAATAAGAGTTGTCTCGGGCCACACATTAAATACACAAACGTGCATACTTTTCACAGCACCCCACATCACAAATCACAACTAAGCAAAACCAAAAAATTCCTCACAGAACCAGCATTGGGTCCCCACCCTGAAGCGGACTGGACACCCCTGCAGAGAAATCTTGGAATATTTTTTTTTTGAGACAGAGTCTCACTATGTCACACTGAGTAGAGTGCCATAGCGTCACAGCTCACAGCAACCTCAAACTCGGGCTTAAGTGATCCTCTTGCCTCAGCCTCCCAAGTAGCTGGGACTACAGGCGCCCACCACAACACCCGGCTGTTTTTCGGTTGTAGTTGTTATTGTTGTTTAGCAGGTTCAAACCCAACAGTCCCCATGTATGTGGCTGGTGCCCTAACCACTGAGCTATGGGTGCTGAGCCAAATCTTTGAATATTTCATGAAAGGAAGAATCCTATTGTGTTTTAAAAGCGTGGAATTTGTCTGGTTCCACAGAATTGCAGCTAGGAAAGGGTTTTTATCTCACCCATACCTGATTTAAATAATGAATCTAGAAGAGAAATTGGACTTAGATTTGATTCTGGAATGAAGTAAGACTTTAGGGGGCTGTTAAGATGGTTGTTCATATATTTTGTATGTGAGAAGGACATAAATGTGAGGAAACCAGAAGATGTAATATTACGTAATGAATTGTGCCCCCCTAAATTCCTCTGTATGATGAAGCCCTAACCCCCCGTGTGACTGTATTTGGAGAGGGGCCCTTCAAAGAGGTAATTAAGGTTAAATCAGGTCATAAAGGAGGGGCCCTAATAGAACTAGTATCCCTATAAGAAGCAGCTCTCTCCCACCAGCCCCCTTCCCTTCTTCCCTGCCCCCCGGCCCACAGTGTACCATGAGACCACGTGAGCACACAGTGAAAAGACAGCTGTCGACGGGCCAGAAAGAGCCCTCGCCACAAATCACATTGGCTGCCATTTTGAGCATAGGTTTCTAGCACCCAGAAATGTGAGAAAATAAATTTCTGTTGTTGACGCTTCCCAGCATGTGGTATTTCCTTAAAGCAGCCTGAGCAGATGAAGACAGAAGGCAAGCTTCAGCAGAGGGGTAGAAACATGAAAATAAAAACCAAAGATAAGAAAGACAGAATTGTTGGTGTAGTCTCAAAACAGTTTGAACATACAGATTTAGGTATAAATAAATATAATAAACATGCTAACAATCTGTATGGAAAATTCATTTTTTAAAAAGAACATGTAAATATCAAATGTCCATTATACGGAGCGGAAAAAAAATCAGTCAAATTTCCAAAGATTTCCAAGTATATTATGGGGAGGGGTGGTGCCGTAGGGGGGATTGAATGTCCAAGAAAGCAAAAAGGAACAAAATTCTTCATTGAAAGTGAGAAAAAAATAGTCATTTTTTTCATAGAAATAGTTTAATTAGATTTTTTCATAGAAACAGTTTAATTAGATTTAAAAAGTTTCTTTTTTTTTTGTATATTCAAAAAATGTATTGAGGAGGAGGGAGGGCAGGAGGCGGGATCTCACCTGACGTGCACATTGTGAGGTGTATGACACGCCGCCTGGGCGAGGGGCTCTTCTACAAATGCAACTTTAACCTGGAAGTGAGAACAACGGAACCTATTAATTCCAATGAAGTTAAAAAAAAAAACACATTGAGGGGCGGCGCCTGTGGCTCAACGAGTAGGGCGCCAGCCCCATATACGGAGGGTAGCAAGTTCAAACCCGGCCCCAGCCAAACTGCATCAAAAATTAGCCGGACGCTGTGGCAGGCGCCTGTAGTCCCAGCTACTTGGGAGGCTGAGGAAGAGAATAGCCTAAGCCCAAGAGCTGGAGGTTGCTGTGAGCTGTGACTCCATGGCACTCTACCGAGGGCAATAGAGTGAGACTCTGTCTCTACAAAATACATACATACATATATATATATACACATATATAGAGAGAGAGAGAGAGAGA